>PVLD010019619.1:0-35932 GCA_004027595.1 Dinomys branickii
TAAATTTGCATGTCTGTATATGGGTCCATACATCTACAATTCGAAGATATCAATGGATAAAGCAACAACTACTGTTGAGACCATATCACCTTGTCTATAGATTAGTTGTGATTGTACTATTTTCTATGATGATGGGTGTCTGTTTGTCAATATGTTTTTGTGCTTTTATGTTTCTAAAATAAAAAAAAAAATAACTTCATTATTTTTCAAATATGAGGAAAAAACCCACAAAAAGAAAAATAACATTAAAATATTTACAAAGAAAGATAAGATATTTAACCTATTCTTCAAATTTGGAAAGACAGACACAAACCAAAGAAATAAAAAGATGTACAGTTTTGTTTATTGTAGCAGCAGATACCTGTTCTAGCCAGGACACTTCAGTTTCTTAGTTGCCCAGGTAGTAATTCCGGTCACAGTTTCTTAGAGCTGGTCACGGTAATGCACAGCTGGCCACTGTGATACACATGGTAAGAACCAGTCCCCAGCTGAGAAGCTGCTCGGCCTCTGCACTTCCTGCCTGCTTATCTCAGATAAGCCCTGGACCCCCAGAGATCAGGACCTGGTATTTTGGGAATGATCCCAGTCGATGCCCGTCAGTCAACATGAAGAAATCTGCCCCTGAATCCTGGGTGTTGTCTCGGTGTTTCTGTTTGTTGTAGCATTATGACGTCTTGCATTCCTACACAATATATTTCTTGTCATTTGCATCCACTACCTGCCACGACTCTTTTCACTGAAATCTGATAGGTCATTTCTGCAATATAAAGTCAAATAAAAAGTGGATAGTTGTCGATTCAATCCTAGAATGCTAGAATTTTCTGTGTTTTCTCTTCCTGGGTTCCACTGGCTTAAATAATTTAGTTTTACACCAGGCCATGAGATTGACAATGATAGAAGTAATTATAAATGGATGTTGTCCTATCTTTACTAAATACAATATTGAAAAAGAAGCATTTTAATAACAGAAATCTGCTTTCATATTTTTCTTTATTATGACTGCCTTACCATGGATTTAAAGTTCTACAACACTGAAAACCATTTATTTGAAGAAATTATTAAATACAAAGCTCAAATAAAAATTAGACTAAGTCTTTTGCTTGATATTGGTATTTTTCAAGCCCAATTTAATAAAAAAATATGCTTTCTTTAGTTTATTCCTTGTGTAAATTTCTAAGAAAATAAAAGGGATAAAAACAGTTTTAGGAAATTCCTAGTGCCAATATCAAGTAAATTATTTAACACTGTGAAAATTACACTCTTAATATACAACAATTAGAATTTCTATAGCAAGGAAATATGCTTACCAAGCTCAATACCATTTTTCTCTTTAATATTACTTTCATACCATACAGGCTTAGTGTTACATAACTATTTCTTTTGCAAAGTTGCCAAAATTCTTAAGGCTTTTCAGCAGACTTAATTAATTTTTTAAACAAATTAGTTTTCTCATAAATTGCTTCTGTGTTCCTGAGAGCCTTCAAAGTCTGTCTGGAAGTCTTAAGCCTTATTTACTAGTCATTTTAGTGTTGGGATCCCTTTTCCTTCTGGCTAATTGGCCATTAAAGCCATTAGCATTGGAATAATGTGCATAATGCACCGTAAAAATCTGTACAAATGCTGAGCATTTCTTGTTTGCTGTGTTATTGATATCATGAAATTGCTTGTTTACTACCAGTGTTTGATGCTAAGAGGTGTCTCCTTGTTAGAGAAGTCACCCTTGGCTGTAAGAGTTTCCCGTCTGCCTCTTTCCCACTGATTGTCCTCAGAGCTAATATTGCGCTCTGCCCTGAAACAGCTTCAGGATCTGTGTACGTTAGTTGTACTGTCTTGGCGGCCTCAATATCCTGAATTGATTTAAAACGTGTATCTTTCTTGGTCATTTTGACTTTGGGGAAGGGCCAGAAGTAGTGGTGCCAGATTCAGTGAATAAAATGGGTAAGAACATGCTGTAATGGTTTTATGAGCCTGAGTTAGTTTCTTTCTTACTTTCTTTCTTGTTTTCTTTCTTCCATTTGTTCATGTTTGCAATACATGAAGTCTCCACTCATCTCAGGGAGAAGGTGATGTGCGCAACATACCTGCATCCTTTCTATTCCCCTCCCCGCCTCACCTGCCTCCCTCACTCTTTAGATCCCTTCCCCCAATTTCATTAATATTGATTATTTTTTAGTTTATGTGTGTGACATGTAATATTCACATCCATTGCAGGTATCTGGTACATGCACATGATACATTTAAATCTCTTTATATTCCTTTCCCTTCTTTAAGCTTGTGTGTGTAATTTATTTCACCTAACATTGTTTTCCGGATGCATCCATTTCCCTTGAATTTATCCTTCTTTACAGCCAAGTGATATTCCACTGTGTACAGACAGCATATATTCTTTATCCATTTGTCTGTTGATGGACATAGAGGCTGTTTCTGGGGTTTAGGTATAATGAACTGTGCTCCTATCAACACTGGTATGCTTGTACTGCTATAATATGATGTCATTAGGTCTCTTGGGAAGACACATAGAGAGCAAATGGCTGGGTCAAACGCAATTTGTAGGTTTTAGTTTTTTAAGGAATCATCATACTCACGTCCAGGCTTGCTGTTAGATGGTGCTTGATAGCCTCCTATATTAGGTTTTAGCACACCTCATGATGCCCAGGTGAAGGAGAACTCCAAAAGCTCTGGGGTAGGAGCGCTGGCAGAGAGGGGAGTATTCTGAGGGTATGAGTGACAATGTGTTTTTAATTTAATTTAAAAATTTTGAACACTGACTATATTTTGAGTGTCCTTTGTGTGTGTCTGTTTGGTTGGCCTGTTTTAGGTTTATATCTTCTGTCAGCCGATCTTTCTGTTTCCAGTTATTTTCAGAGAAGTATGTTGATAGCTTCTATTTTAGTATAAAAGGCCTCTTTTCTATAATTCTTCAAACCGAAAAATCTTAAAGATACTTTCAAAGTGAAAGTGAAGTCATCTTTAGTGCTGTATAGTTAAAATAGATTCTTTAAAGTGTAGCAAATTGTTTCTAGTTTCATAGAACAATAATCTCTCACTTTTGTAGCACCTGTCTGATGTGCATTCTTGAGGTAGGGAAGAGGAAGTAAAAACAAGGAAGCTCATAATTTTAAAATTGTACTCTTAAAAAGACCACAGCTTCAGGGCACAAATTGTCCTCTGGCCTTCTTCCCTTCTGGAAGAGCTCCTGTGTGCATGTGGACACACACATGCATGCACCCACATATATTCACACAAAATACCTCAGCTTCAAACACATGAAATAGTTTGTATTTTAAGACAGCTTGCCAGATGAGTGACCTGGCAGGAATGACAATGTATATTCTAGCATCTTAAAGACGTGTCTGTTGTTGACAAGTAAAGCTATCCAGCTCCAGGCCGCAGTGTGCCTCTCAGGGGCCCACACTATTCTATCTGAGTATGTGCTTTTAAATTCTTGCTAGTAACTTCTTTATGCCACTCACTGAAGTATCTCGCAAATTTCTTTCCGAGACAGCAGTCAGAGATCCTCCAACCTACTCCAGAGTGGGGACAAGTCGGAGTCCCCATCTCTGCCAGGGAAGCACCCTGCAGCCCACTGTGAGGGTGCTTTCAGAGAGCTTTCATTTTCATTGTCCAGGAATGTCACATTCATAAATGATGACACTGCAAAGAGCTGTTAGACAGGGACACAGTGTGTCCACAGAATGTAAAGCAAGTTATGCTCGCATGTGGCTCTTTGTAGGTTGGGCTAGGAGGAGAAATGGAAACCTTTAAGAAGCAAGGCAGGCTTTGCCTTGGAGGACGTTGGGAGAGAGAAGACTGTTCAGTACTGCCACTGCTCCTGTTGGAGGCGGTAGCTCCCCGGGCAGATCTTCATTGATTTATTTAGTAGCTATGCTGTTCTTTTGTTTGTTGAATCATTAAATTTATCTGACTTCAGGGCTTTCTTTCCAGACTGAAGCTTTATTCTGAGAGTCCTGAATTTCGGCCAGTAATCTGAGATGTTTATTCTCTGTGGAGAATTATAAATTTCAGCATCTCCACAGCTGCTTCATTGTTTGGCATTCAGATTTTTGGCAGAGAAGGGAGGAGGGCAGTAAGGTAGATATGAGGGGTGGAATTAGAGGTCAGTGGAAAGGTGACGTGCACTGGAAGTGGAACTCTAAGAGTCTGCACAGGCATTTGCCTTCACGAAATATATGGATTAAGGTACAAAGCAACAGCTGATGTCGTTCCCATTCTCAAGTTAAAGAGGGTTCAACATTGCATTCTACTTGCGATGCAGTTTTAAGATGGAAGTACCAGCTTGGAATGTGAGATGGGAAGAAAGTTTCAGCAGAGATGGTTTGAAGGTCCAGAGGCTGTTGGCTCCTAAATGGTTCTGTGATTACTTAAAATCATGCATATTAAACATAATCTTAGACTTTTAGAAAATTTACAAGAATAGGGCAGACCAGTCTTGCAAATTTTAATGTTCTCCTAACATTAACAACTTTCATTACTATAGCACAGATATAAGAGCCAGGAAATTAATATTGATACATTATTAACCAAGATACAAAGCATATTACATTTTTTCACTTCCAGGCAGAATACCTCATAGGTGATATTACAGCCTTCTTAATAAATAATGCATTCCAGGTTTATCTATTGTAATCCACTATTGTAGTGCTAATTTTTCCTTTGTAATTGATAAAAATCCTGGAGGAGGAATTTTATTTTTTAAATTTATTTATTTGCTGTACTGAAGATCGAACTCAGGACCTTGCACTTGCCAGGCAGGTGCTTATTCTACTGAGCTATATCTTCAGCCCTTTGGAGAAGAAATTTTAAAATTATGCAAAAATTACCTTTTATTCTTGAGAACTTTTGCCTGCCAATTTTAGCTTCCATCAGTTCTGTAGTGGTTAAAGTTAAAAACAAAAGCTCAAAAGTTATTACTGATATGTATATGAATGGATTCTTCCTAACATTATACTTCTAGTTAAATTTTATATATGAAGTACTTAGAAAATTACACTTTTAAGAGATTTATTGACAATTAACTTTCCTAAGTCTTTAAGTATAATTTTCACTAGCTGACTCTGAACTTCCTAACTTTATAGCAAAGAAAACGTAGTATAATTATAGCTATTGTAAGAAAGAAGGAATTTATGTGTGTAATATATCTAACCCCCTTTTGTAAATGTATCTAGTTTTTATCTCATTTTTATAAATAAATTATATTAGACTTTCTAACTGGTACAACTCCAAGTCTTCCTCTGAATTAAAAGAAAACATGAGGTAATTGCACATGCCATAGACACAAACTGATAAAAACTGTAGCTCATTTTCAAATATCTCCCTCTTTCCATGGCTAAGTGCCATAAATAAATGACCCTACTAATATCTCACTTATAAGAAACAAAAAGAACCTGAGAGAGACTTGTTTCTTTAATATATAGCAAGTGGGCTTATACCAAGGAATTAAAATTTTAATATGACCGTAGGATGACCTTTAGGATTGTACTACATGTACCCTAGATTTCCCTGAAATTGTATCACTTCTCTACCCTTGTTGATTGTTTTGTTAAGATTATAAGTTCTTCATGGACTGATTTCATCTAGTTTTACTAAAGACAATAAATAAAATCAGTGGTGTAAAACTTGATTGCCCTTGAGAATTATCTTGGGAGATCTAAAAAGTTACTGGAGTGGGGGACTTCTGTATTACTAAAAACAATAACAGCAACACTCCTACCTAAATCCCAACATTTTCTACCTAAATTAGAAGCACAGAGAGTATTATTTTGATAACGCTATGTATTGTATATTGAAACACTGACTAGTTTTACAGCAAATATTACCTCTTTGAATATATGATCTAAGCAATTGTGTTTCTTATCATGCACATACATACACACACACACCTGAATAAACACATTTATAGGTATTACAAAAGTTTGTATATGAGGCAAGAATTTCATTTTTATGATTACTAAATTTCCATTTCATAAAAAGAAAGTATTTTCTTCTTATACATAAATAAGAGAGTACAAATAGCAGAGTGCAAATAACAGAATACACTCCCTTTCTAGTCCTTTTTCCTTTTGAGGTGAGATATAAATACAATGATCTGGGGAGTTCAAGTGTATAACATGAATGAAATGTACCAGATGGTAACTTTTGACAAGTAGGCACATCCATGTACCCTACCTCTGTACAAAGATAGCAAGATTTTCATTACCTACTACCATGAAAATATCACTGACATCTATTCCCAGTCCATTCCCTATATCTGTTGCTACTGTAGTTCCTTTTTATCATAAATTAGACTTGCCTGTTCTAGAATTTTATCAGAATGAAGTTGTACAGCATGCAGTTTTCTTTCTGTCTGCTCTTATTCAGCACAAATCTGTGATACTCATTCATGTCATTGCAAATACCGCTAATGCTCCCTCTCTGAGGTGCTATTCCATTCTGCCTCCCTCAGTGTTTGTATGTGTTCATTTAGTGGACATTTGAACGTATCCAGTTTGGTGCTATTATGAAGATGGCCTCTCTGGATGTTCCTGTGCATGCTCATTTGCTTCTATGGATATTTGTTTCTATGATTCTTGACAGTGGAATTTTTAGGTCCTAAAGTAAGTGTATGTTTATCACTACAAAAAATTGCCTTAGAGTGTGCCAAAATAGTATTACTATTTTTATATTCATGAATTATTAGAGTCTCCTTTGCTCTACATTTTGCCTGTATATGGAATCAATAATAACTTTTGGATATGTTATCATTTAATGATTTAATTTGCATCTTCTGATAATTAAGTATGGTATGTATCTTTAAGTGCTCTTGCATAGTTCACATTCCTTTAAAATTATTTAAATATGTGCTTATTTTTATAATTTTTAGTTGAATTATAGGAATATTTTATATATTCACAAATCAAGATCTCTGTCATATATATTTTTCCCAAGGTTTTTGTCCTAGCTGTGATTTAAAGATTTACATTATTTTTCTTTATACAGTAAATTCAGATTTATTCAGGATTTTATAACAGAACACTACTTGAGGTCACTGAAACAAAATTGTGAGTTTTGGGGTGCGTATAGTAAGAACCATAACCTTGAGCTGGACACTAAAGAGAAAGTACATGAAGCAACGAGGTGTGTCCATGAGTCAGGTTGCCCAGCAGGTCACCAAAGAGTTTACATCTTAACTACACACTGTGAATGGCTGAAAGAAATCAGAGAGACTCAACAGAAAAAGTAAGCAGGTTAAAAACTTCAAAGCTAAATGTGAACTACTTAAGAGCTGTGATCCACAAAAACAGCTTATTACTAATGATCTCTATTTTGCAGCTGAATCTGACTTTGAAACAGTAGAGCAGCAACATGGCGGGTGCTGTAGAACATTCTCGCAGACCCATCAGAGCTGTGTCCATGCCCTTCTGCAGGCCAGCAGCAGCTAGTTCCCACCACAAGGTTCTCCTTGTCTCTGTGTATGAAAGTAAAATAATGTTCCATACTCCAAAACACCACCATTTCTTGACTTAATTTTTTCTTATCTTAAAATTAACAATCACTTCTTGGTCTTTTGGGTAAGATCAAGTATAAAAAGATTAATAGATGAAAACACATTGTTTAGCAAGGCATAACTGAAAGTATTTGATTCAGAAAAACAGAACCAGAGCAACAGACTTTATGAGTGATAACTGTTACTTTTTTCTGTCACCAAAATCTCCTGCTCTGATGCTTCTTCCTTCCTTTTCTGCTTTAAAACCATTTGGTTTCCTTGGACACCAACAAATGTATGAAAACAGTGTTTCTTCAATCCATTTTTTATAAATCTAATTACATTGGGAATATTGATTCTCTTTGGCATGTAGCATGGCATCTTCACTCTAAAGATGAACATACAGACATCTTTGAAGGAATCTGTCTATAATAAATGTTTTTTTTTTTTCTCAAAGATTGAGCTCCAGTAAATAAATATCTCAGTTATGTAGGTAATGGTAGTAAGAGTAACTGTTTTTAGTCTTAATGGTATTTGATACCTTCATAGTAGAAGTAATTCTACATATTTATGAAAATACCAAATAAGTTCTAAAATAATTTTTCATGATACATTTGAAAAAGAATTCTCCAGTGAATTTCAAGAAGCAAAACTATTTCAAAAACATCACATTGAAATAGCCATCACAGCAGTGTCTAATCAAACTGAAAACAACCTATTTCCGTGTTTTTGAGACTAGAGATATACATATGCATAACAAATCAGGCACAAATATGCTCACTGTTTTAGTTGTTATAACAAAAATTTTGGTAAGAGTTAAATGCCTGGCCAAAGAGAAATACATAAACAAATTATGGTACACCAAAACATGAAATATGATACATTGGTTTAAACTTTCAGCTACATATACCAACCTGAAATGTTGCATTATTTTAATCATATCCAACTACATACCTTCATCATCCTTGGGATCTTATCCCATGAGCAACATGTAACTCTCTCACTATTCTTTCAGTAGAGCCATTAAACCTGACAGGAAATGAAAAACACAAAATCATGCAGATCAAAGTTCACTGACCAACTAACATTACTTAGTAATTTAACTATGTATCTGTATTCTAATTACTCTCTTATCACAATACCCATCCCAAGGCTTTCATCCTTTTTCTATTTAACTGTTCCATTGTATCATTAGTATTATATCAATACCAAGATATATTCATGAATGATATTGCTTCATGTAGAATGAGCCAAGTATTGAAGGGATACTGGGTTTCAGATAAAAAGGCAATTGGGCTAAAATTTGGAAGAAACAAAAAATCTCTATACACAAGTAAAGGTAAATAACACAATGTGATAGGGTTCAAAATACAAATTAGGCCCCTAGAGACAAAGGAAGAAATGTAGGTTTCTAATAGAGACCATGTAAAATCACATTATTTTTATCCTATAGTCAATGTAATTCACTGAAAAACTGTAAAGAAGAATTGCTTAGCTAGGAAATGTATTTTAGATTGATTTATAAACATTATCTTTTCTTTATAAATATCATCTTTTCTTTTTATCCTCACCTATATTTGTGGTAGAGGTACTGAGATGTCATCGGATACTAAAAACATAGTTAAGATACAGCCAGTAGCATCAGTCAATATATTGTAAATATGTCGTACAAGAGAAAAAGAAAAGTAAAAAATGATTCCATGTGTTTGAACTTGAGAAATTTAAAAAATCAATACCAACTGAGTTTTGGAAAAGAAGTAGCGTATATGTGATAGTCAAAAATTTGCCACGACCCCAAACATCCCTGTCCTCTGTCCTACCTGCTTTGCATCTCTTCCTCTGGAGTATGGATAGAAGCACAGGCATGACAGATTTCCTTTCTATGGCTAGATTATACTGCATGATGAAGGAAAAAGGATTTTGCTTTTATAACTAAGGTATTGGGCCAGGCATGGTGGTGCATAACTGTAATCCCAACACTTGGAAGGCTGAAGCAGGAGGTTCCTTGTGAGTTTGAGACCAGTCTGGGCTACACAGTGAGCTGAAGTCCAGCCTGAACTGCACAGCGGGATCCTGTCTCAAAACAAAACAAAAAAAAAAGGACCAAAAAAACCCACCAAAAATCCTAAGGCATTAATTCAGTTAACTGAGAGTTGCTCCACAAGAAGATCACTTAGCTGGGCCTCATGTGCTCAAGTGAATTCCACAAAGAATAAAGTTCCTCCTGAAATGAGAGATTCAAATTGTGAGATAAAGTACCCGGCTTGGAGGACAAAGTAAATTGTCTTCTTGTAGAATGACTCTGTGAGAGAAAGTTTAGATATCTCCAGTAAACATCACCAAGAAGGGAATCCAGTCCTACATGTGAAGGGAAATAAACTGACAAACAGTAGTGAACTGAAAAGAGGATCTGTGTGAACTTCCCTCATGAAATCACAGTCCCAATTAACCTCTTGATTTCAACCCATCTCCATTATGAGCATTATGAACAAGGAACCCAGCCAACTTATGCTTGATGCCCAACCCAAAGAGACTGTGAGATAAGTTCATTTTTATAAGCCTCTATTTTGTAGCAATACATATATACAATACATAAATGTAGCAATACATATAAAAAAGGAAGCTTCTCAGAAATGAGCAGTAGCTTGAGAATATATGGAGGGCACAAGGATTATTCTTTTTAAGACAAATGTACATTGACAGCAAAAAATAATGATGCAGGAAATAAATAATTGGATGTAGTGCATAAGGTGATGAGTTGATTTTACCTGACAGTATATAAAACAAGAGAGAAGGCGGTGCATATTGGGTGCAGGTGATGGTAAATTAGTGGGTGTAATGTGAGTATGATAAATTTTATAGTTTATTATTTTCTTAGTTAAAAGAGGAAATAAAATGGTCAGCTGAATGTGGCAGTGTAGAGAGGGGTTGGAGGCTTTGGGGAGAGAACAACTTGTCCCATGGAAGAGAGATCAGAGTGGAGATACATAGTTAAATTACTGAGCAGTGTTAGTTGAACTTTAAGTCTGCAAGGTTTTGTGTTTTTCCTTTATTTCCTGTCAGGATAATGGCTCTAGTGAAAGAGTAGTGAGCGAGTTACATATTCCTCATGGAAACAGTAGATTGACAACTGATAGTCAATTTATAACCGACAGCTGAACTGAGTAAGTGTAGTGCTGGGTGTGGGAGGCCCACCTGCAGACTGTTGCCAGCAGCGTAAGAAGTAGAACTGGAGAAGAAAAGCTGCTGGCAGCTGAGAAAGGCTGTTGGAAGCTAGTAGAAACTGTAAGGAGCTGTTGGTTCTCTTGGAGGAGCTCATCATTCTGGCTTTCCTGATGGACTTGACTGTTCTCATCCTCCAAGGAGCTCGGGACCTTGTTGGCACTGACAATAGCTTCAGTCCACTTTGGGGGAGCTCTGGTCCTCACTCTGAGCATTGCTTCCTGGCTCCAGAGGGGAAGAAAGTGCACAGCTCAGTGTCCTGGAGAAGCTTGTTGCGTTGGCTTTCCTGATGGCAACCAGGTTGTCCTGATCATCGTTGGAGCTTGGGACCTCACTGTTGCTCAGGGGAGCTCTGGTTCTTACTTTACATGTCGCTTCCTGGCTCCAGTGCAGATCCCTCAGCCTGCTAGCTCAGATCCTTCATCTTGCTGGCACAGACTTCCTAGATTCCACCACTGATCTTTGGTCACTCCCAGGGCAGATCCGTGAAAAAGGCCTGCATGAGAGATTGTTATGGGCCTGAGGCCTCCAGTTCGACTTGTAGGAGGCATGATTATGAGCTCTAGGTCTTCAGGGACTTATGCAGGACATTTTTGTGGGATCCAGGCCCTCAGCTAGATTCTTTGGTGTTAGTGTGTGGACAGATTTCCTGCCCTCTCTTGTATGTGATTCTTTGGGTGACTATTATAAGTAATCTTACAAACTATGTGTTCTGTATGACATTGTTCTCCCTTGCAAAAAAACCTACACAAAGACATGGGATAAAGTAGCCAGGAAGATGAAGATATATTCTTGGGCATAATTAAAATGGTGCAACATTTCCAGTCGGTATATATAGCTGAAAATTTTAAACTAATGTATCATATTCCATGTTTTAGTGTACCATAATTTATTTATGTATTTCTCTTTGGGTAGGCATTTAACTCTTACCAAAATTTTTTGTTATAACAAATAAAGCAGTGAGCACATTTGTGCTTGATTTGCTGCACATATGTATAACTCTAGTTTCAAAAAGATGAGGATAGGTTGTTTTCAGTTTTAGTACATACTGCAAAATTGTTCTCCAGAGGAGCTTTAAGTGTACACATTTCTATAGTGTTGAATACATTATAGCCTATTCCTAGAGCATAATAGGCTATCCAACTTTTTCAAAATCCCAGCCAACACTTGACCATATGAATTTCTTAGCTTACATCATTTTCGAAAACTCGAAGTATATTTACAATAGTTTGTATAAGAAGTTCTAAACAATATGGTAAATATTTAAATTCAAAAATCAATTACAATGACACATTGCTGTTAATCTTTTCCAAAATAGTCCCTCTCACTTTGAACACATTCATTGTAACATTTTTGGCACTTTCTGAAGCAGTTCCTAAGTTCTTTTTCCTCAGTGTCTCAGTATAATAAAAATTATGGGGACTGCAGCTGGCCATTATCAACCAGTGAGAAGGTGAGGGAGCAAAAGCATGATGTCTCCTCATCCACACATCTTATTCGATGGATTATTACCATGAGGTTCTGGTTCATTCCCAAGGGACAAATGACCATGAAAGACAAATGTTTTGAATCCATTCAGGACACTGAAGCAGCCACAGCAAGTAATTTAAGATGCTTACAAAGGAAGACTTGAGGATTTGCTGCAGAAGTGTCAAGAACAGTGGAATAAGTGTGCCCCAAGTGAGGGGGGGCATTCTTTTAAATTTTGTTTACAGAAATAGAAAAACCAAAACATATTAACAAACACACAGACATTAATGAAACAACATAAAAACAATATAAACAATACAGAATCTTAGACAAGTGAAAAGAAATTAACAATGGTTGTTGCATTACATACTGTTATCTTCATATTGGATACTCAAAGAAACAAACACAGATGTGCAAGCATGGCCAAACAATCAACACCAAATTTTCCTTTCAAGAAAGCAATAGAAATTAATAGTGCAGTTATCCTGGCCACCTTGTGTGTGTGTGTGTGTGTGTGTGTGTGTGTGCATTCCCTCTCTTCTTTAGAGAGGGAGTATTCTGAAAATACTCTTCATCTTAATGGCAATGTGATTTTACTGAAGCACATATTTTTAAACACATATTTTATTTAAACACATATTATTATTATTTAAACATATATTTTTATTTAACACATATTTTTCCAACACAGCTCACATTTTTGTGTATTGCCCTCATACCACTGAATACCCACGGTCATTTAATATTTGCAGTTTCTCTTCCTTAATAATGTTCTACTTTTTAAAATGTATTACTTTCAATATAACATTTTATGTCTTTTTTTTTGGTACCGGGAATTGAACTCAGGACCTTGCACTTGGCCATGCAGGTGCTTATGCCACTGAGCTGTCTCCCCAGCCCTCTAAATATAACATTTTAAAAGCATATAGTTTAAATAGGTAATACAAAAATTTTGAGGTCCCCTATTACAATAATGTTATTAATTATATGGGTTTTCATGTCTGTTAAGATTTGTCTTATATAGTACATTGTCTTTAACTCTATATTGCTTGTATTGTTCTTATGCTATTTTGGAAATGGATGTCTGTTTGTTAATATGCTTTCCTTTTTTATTTTTAAAATAAAAAGAATAAATTTAGAAGAATAAATTATATTCATTCCAAATACAAAAGCATTGCTCACTTATTACTGAAGTCATGCATCTTCAAATTTAAAATCATTTGAAAGACAGATTTTCTAAGTTGTGCTTTATAAAAACTGCCACATAGCCACTGCAATGCATTTAATGTCTTATCTTTTGGATAGTTTTGTATGAACTTTATGTGAATATATATGTTCTCTCTTTTTCCCATAATTGGATACACATTGTGCACACTATTTTTCACCTCACATTTCTTCAGATAGAAACATATTTTAACAATCTTTACCACTTGTAACAGACATTTTATTATCTTTCAAATCTATATTCCATTGTATGGTTATAATACAATTTATTAGTGAATTACATTGTTCTTCAGAATAGTGTTATATAAATAATCTTGAGAGTAAATCATGTCTATGTGTGCTGATAAACCTCTAATTTATTAAAAGTAGAATGACTATGTTAAAGATATATGCATGACTTGAAGGCATTTGCATGCAAACTTTTGAGGAAATTTGTATTATATTTCCAAATTTTAGGATTTTTCTTGATTTGATGAAGAATTATAATTTTTATGTAGTTGTACTTATTTATGAGTTAGATATGAAACATTTCATATGCTTAAAAGTCATATATATTACTTTTCAACTCTAAATCTTCACATCCTTTACTCTTTGGAGGAGATAATTGATCTTTTTATCTATGTGTAAATAGGTTAGCCTTTTCTATAATAAATTAAGGTATTTTCAACATATATTTGGATGTGGGTACCAGGAATTGGACCAAGGGTTCGCTGAGCTAAAAATGATAGCTCCTCCCACCTTTTTTGAGACAGGGTTTCCCTGAATTGTCTTGAACTTGTGACTGCTTAGCCTCTAGCGTGGCTGGAATGACACGCATATTCTACCCTGCTTGACTCATAATGTTATAAATATTTATCATTATTACTATAATTTAGTATGTATTTTGTTTTAAGTAATTAGATTTCTCAGGCTGGTTTTGTTAATATTTATGAATTATGTGTGAAAATTTAATGTCTGTATCAGACTGAGATTATAATATTTTCCCTGCAGCTTACTTTAGGTTTTCAAAAACTTAAGAATTTTAATTTTTTTTAACATTTAGGGCTCTTCCTTTTCATTTTTAAGTTTTTGTTAGTACATGTTTATAGTACCTAATGTTCACCTCCATCAAGGACTAGATACATGCACTAAAATAACTTAATTCTTTTTATTCCACATTGCCTCTCCTCCCTCCATTCTCCTTTCATCTCCAGTTCTTCCCAGTTTCAGACTATCTATCTCCCTATGTTCTGTTTTCTATCTTCATTTTGCTTCTTAGATCATTTATATTTGGGGTTTTGCCTGTAAGAGAAATTTAGGTAACACTTAGGCTTGCAGGTCTGATTTGTACCATGTAGTGTTGTGTTCTCTAGGTGAATCCATTTTCCTACAAATGACTCAGTTTTACTTTCTTTATGACAGCATAGCCCTCCACTATGTGTACAGGACATGAATAAATAAATCTTTTTCTTATTTTTAAATACGTCTTCCAACTTCATTGATTGGCTAAATCCATCTTCAAACTATTGCCCCATTAGTCAACATTTTTTTCTTTGCTTCAGTAACTTTTACCTTTATCTTTGTTATTTCTCTCAATGTTTTGTTTTCCTTTCTATCTGTTCAAATTTAAATTAGCAGATTTATTTTAATTTTTCACTCAATCCCCTGAAATTAATAATCATTTGGTAGTTATGTATGTCACTTCTGAGATTAAATGAAAAAGAGATAGTGGTCTCTGTCTTGCTCGCTGTAATGTGACACATTGTGTCAACTTGCAAATTTTAGAAGCTTAATTAACTCAGCAGAGGGCCATGGCCCTCACTTTGTGAACATCCTGAGCCTGTGCAAGAGGAGGGCAGGAGATGGTGTAAATGCTACATCAGCCCTAGGGGTGGTAGCCTGCTTAAAATACAAGGGAGGAAAAAAGGCTTGCCCCCGCTTTTGCTCTGGCTATGCTTGCTGTCTTCTGCAGCCTTGAAGGGTTGCCCCTCTGCCATGCCACCCTGCCTTGGAGGCAGTTTGTGGAGGACTGAAACCTCCACAACTGTGAGCTAAATAAACCTTTCCTTCCTTAATTTTGGGCTTCAAGTATTTTATCTCAGCAAGGAGAGTAAAGTAACTAAGATACACTCCCTTGACTCTACTTGGGCCAGCCGCCATGTTGTAAGCTTCTCTGTGCGGAGATCTGTGAGGCAGGAACGGAGGTTTCTGGCCGACAAGGAAGACTTGAAGATTGCCATGGCCATGGAAGTGGTCTTGAAAGCAGATTTCTAAGGCATAGAAAGAACAATCATGAGAAATTGTAGGTGGATTCGCCCACAATCCCTCCGCGCCACTGCAACCCCCTCCCACTGGACCTTGAGCTTCTCCACTGTTATTATTGTTTCACACTTGCTTATGTTATTAGGTTACTAAATTTAATATGCTATCTTTGTTTTATATTTTATATATTTTCCTGCCATTTCTAAACTTAAGGGTGTTTTTACAATGTTATAGCCCACTATTTAATTCTCAGGTCTTTTCACTTAGAGAGGAAGAAAGTCAGTTAAACTATTTTTTAGTAATCATAAATTTTGGTGTTATAACTTCTAAATTTTATTTTGGTTGTTTTTGAAGACATTAAGTTATTATTAAAAGTTCTTTTTAAATTGATCTACCTTTCTGTCTGTGTTGGTTATAATTCCTTTGCCCCCCTTGCTCTCAGTTTTCTTTTCACGGTTTTGCTTTTTCTTTGATCTAATTCTTGGTTACAAGATTATCTTCAGAGGACACATAGTTATCTTACATATGCTCAGGCTTAGCCTTTCATAATAAAAGGCTCCCCAGCAAAATCTACATAAGACTCATACTATTACCTTTTGATCTTGTACGATAAATTGATTTCTAGACATTTCTGTAAATTCATAGCTCTATATTGCCTTCACTTTTAAAGACTCCTGCCTGAGTACCTAGCCAACAAAAATTTATCCTTTCAATTGCATTAGTTCTAATATTTCTGCATGCTTCATGAGAATTGTTTTCATAGCTGTACCATCACAAGGATAAAGTACTCAACTGAAAGAAGAGAGATTTCTCTTGGTTCACTGTTTCAATCTGTGGTCAACATACTCCAAGGCAGAAGGGCAGGGTGGAAGGGCCTGGATGGAGGGTAGCTGTTCAGCCTAAGGTAACTGGAAGCAGAGAGAACAGAGAGAATCTTAGGATAAGAACACTCCCTTCCAGGCCATGCTCCCAGTGATCGCCCTCCAACAGGGCCCACAGCCTACACACATTTAGATACCGAACTCATCAGTGGGTAAAGGAAAGGGATTGAGGCAAGTCCACCATTCAGAAGGACAAACATTAAATCCTGTAGCTCCATGTGGAACGTCTGAAGCAATCTGTGATAAGTTGTGAGCTCTAAAGGCTTTGGGTGGCTCCACTCCTATGGCACTTCCAGTGGTTGTAGCTCCTAGGGCTTCTCTCTTAGGCCTGCTCTGCTCAATCCTTGCAGCTTTTCATAGATGATACATATTCCTGGTTTTTCCAAACTTCTGGGTTCTCCAGGGCACCTTTGCCTTCAGACTCACAGCTTCATACACTGCCCTCTCAGGGGCACCCTGCCTGGGAGGCCTTCTGGAATCTGAGTGGAAGCCTTAACTTCAGAACTCTTGTATTCCATATGCACCTAAAACCAGTTCCATGTGGATGATGCCAAGGTCTACTGCCAGCTGGACCAGTAACCAGGTTTCTCTCCTGGGTATAGGGGTCAAGTGCCTGGGTCTCTGAGAACTCTGAACCTGACACAGAGGAACAAATCCTCTATGCCAGTGGCATTGTAGAACCTGGTGCAGCCACCACCAATTTGGAACCTGGCATGGCCACCATTGCCATTCTGGAACATAGTGTGGCTGCCACCATTTGGGAACATGGTGCTCTGCGACTTTCTCCTCAAAGCAAAGTCTTGTACTTTTGCAGTTCTGAGGCCACAAAGAGTGGAGACTTGCAGCTTCTTGTGATGCCCTCAGGCCATCTTTTATAGTCTTCCATTCCGTCTCAGCAGTTGAGATTTCCTTAGCTCTGTCGTTGCAGTATATGGCTTTACTGGCACTTCCTTTTTAGCAAAACTCACAATGTTTTAAATCATCCTGCTGGACTCATTGTCCTTGATTCTCAGGATAGATCTGGCTAAAAACACTCCATAATAGCCATGCCATTGCCCCAATATTAGACTGCCTTGCACTGTCTTCTGCCAGATTAATTATTGAACCAACCTTAATCTCACTCTCAGGTAAAATCTGTGGATGGGAGCAGAATGTAGACAAACTTTTTTTCAAGCCATAACACGCATCATCTGGGCTCCAACAACCAATACAGTCCTTCTTCCCAGCAGAAACCTCCCAAACCCAGTCTTTACCTGCAGGATTTCTATCATTATTCTGGTCTTGTGAGCTCTGAACAGAATCTCCTATACAGAACAGCAAAATGTGTTTCAGTGTCTACCCTTTTAGGCTACATCTCCAAACTTTTCCCATAAGTCATTCCCAAAGGCTCTTGTATCACATGGTCAGGTATAGTCATAGCAATGACCCTACTCTCAGGACCAAAATCTGTATCAGTCACGGTTTTACTAGAGAAACAAATATAACACGAGATATATAAATGTATAAGAAATTATAAGATGGGCTTATGATGGTCAGCCATAGAGTTGGATGAGGAAGTATGCAGACAGCGTCTGCATACTGGAGACCAAAGGATTCAATCCAAGGTTGTAGCCTGATGCAGTGTCTCTGCAAGCCCGTATCAGGAGGCTGTTGGGTCTGCCGTGGAAGGCTGAAGAATCTACACAGGAAAGCTGAAGGATCCAAGTCGAAAGCTGAAGAGTCTGTGCTAAAAGCCAGGAGACGACGCCCAGGCTGAAGCTGAAGACGGGAGCTCCCCTGCAGAACGGCAGCCCCTGTCCTTCCTCACTTCCCTTTTACATCATCCAGGTGATGAGCCACTTTAGGGCGTAGAATTGCTGGTGGTGATTTAGCTAAGCTTCTAAACCTCTCAAGCTGACACAGTCAACCAACCAATACAACGACCTAGCCCAGAAAAGTTAGTGAATATATTCATTTCCACTCCATGGCAAATTGGCTAACTTTAGAGCTCCCTAATTTTGACTTAAATTTATACATGCATATTTAAAAAGTAAGTAATGTACAAAACTAGAAAATACTGAGTTACATTTCAAGGGTCTTCCTAGTGAGCAGTCAAAACAAGCAGTTTGTTAAATTGAGTCAAATGAAAAGATATACACATATATGTATCTCTTTTCTGGGCCTTTCTTGATTACTAAAAGTATCTCTTTTAGGGTCCAGATTTCTGATAGGATAAGAAAAATTACTGTCTTGGTTTAGGGGATATTCTGCAAGGGGAACAGTATAATACAGGACACATATTTTATAAGATTATTTATGATAGTCACCCGAAGAATGATATAGAAGAAAGCGCAGGAAGTCTGTCCACACACTAAGACCAAGGAATCTAGCTGAAGGCCTGGATCCTACTGCATTGTCCTGCAAGAGTCCCTGAAGACCTACATCTCATAACAGTGCCTCCCATGAGCGAGTCCAAATGGAGGCCCAGAGCTCATGACAATGTCTCATGCAGGCCTGTTTCACAGATCTGCGCTGGGAAGGCCCAAAGGTCAGTGGTAGAATCTAGGAAGTCTGTGCTAGCGAGATGAAGGATCTGTGCTAGCAGGTGAGGGATCCGCACTGGAGCCAGGAAGCAACATGTAAAGTAAGAACCAGAGCTCCCTCCTCAGCAACATTGAGTCCTAAACTCCTCCGGTGGTGAAAACAGCTGAGTTCCCATCAGGAAAGCCAACGCAGCAAGCTCCTTCAGGACAGTGAGCTGTGCACCTTCTTCCCCTCGGAGCCAGAAAGCAATGCTCAGAGAACCAGAGCTCTCCCAAAGTGAGCTGAAGCCATTCTCAGTGCCAACAAGGCCCTGAGCTCCTTGGAGAATGAAAACAGCCAAGTTCATCAGGACAGCCAGCATGACGAGCTCCTCCAACAGACCCACAGCTCCTCACAGCTTCCACAGCTCCCAACAGCCTTTCTGCTCCTCCAGTTCTGCCTCTTATGCTGCTGGCAACTGTCCTTAGGCAGGCCTCCCACACCCTGCACCACGCTTACTCAGTTCATCTGAGGGTTGTAGATTGACCGTCAGTTGTCAATCCACTACAATTATCTTCAGTTAAATGTTATAATGCTGCTTTATTTTCTCTTCATAAAACACCTGAAACATGACCAGGTTAAAGGTCATGAATGAAAAGTCAGTGCATTTTCTACCATAGGAAAAATGCTGGCATGTTTTCATTTCAGTTTATATTAAAAAAGGACTGATTTTAAAGATGCAGACATGTATGTATACACAGGGATGCATACAAAATTTCTGTATTTCTGGTCACTGATATGCAGTCAAGAAATTCACCTAAAAACAGGTTAGCTGAAATCTTTAGCCTGCTCAAATATTTGCTGAGATGATAATGTGTCCCATTTTTTCAGTACAAATTCAATCATAATATTGTGTGCTGTTAAAAATCCATTAACAAATGTATGCAGTGGCTACAAATACATTTAAAGGCCAGTTCAAGCCCTGCATTTTTATTCAGCTGATATCAAACGATGCAAGGACCTTGAGGCCTGGTGATGAAAGAGGAACAGCAGACTTGTAAGCACATTTTATCTCTGAGGTGAGAAGATATTACCACGCAGTGATGCGCCTTGGCATCAGTGGAGGTCTAGAATGTAGAGAGTGACTATCACCTTTTTTGTCATCTGTGAGAAGAAACTTCATTATTACTATATCCCTCTCTGTTCAGATGTTTCAGATCCCTTTAATTGTAAATCAGTATGATATACTCTGAAAATGAGTAACATTTCCATTTAAAATAAAAATCAGAGTGTGCTGTCTAACATGGGAAATCTACAAAGGAAGGCACCACCAGCCAAAGGAGCTTTTCAGCTGGACTTTCTTCTTCTTTTCTTGGTCTATTCATTTCAAAAGCTGCAGTAATTAATTACCACAAACTTACAAAAGCAAAACCTGCCTTCCTATAGTTCAGGAAGGCAGACACCGGAAATCAAAGAGTCAGTGGGCTTGGTGTTTCTCTCAGAATACCCTTTCATCAGAACATCGCAATTTGTTATTTCCTCTGTGCTCTGTAAGCTCTGAGGAAGGAACTGACCCAAGATCCTCTAGCTTTTGGTGAGCGACAACAGTCATTGCATTCTGTGCTTGTAAATATCTCAGGGCGCTGTCTGACTGTTTCATGTCACTTTCTACTCCACCTCTGTGTGTCTCTAATGACACTGTGACTGGGTTTTCTGCCAACCTATTACAGTGTGGTTTTATTTCTGTACTTTCCATAATTACATTTGCAAGCACAATATTTCCAAATAAAATCACTTTATAGATTTTGGGGTGACAGTATTTAACCAGCTATACGTGAGATTCTTGTATTCTTGCTGTTATCCATGTCAGGCATACATTATAAGCGTTTGCATGTATGTGTGTGTATACGCACGTGTGCGCATGCGCGCTCTAATCTAACCTCACCTGTGTAACATCACTCTGCCTCTTTGGCCATAACTGATTATCCAATTTTGAATTTTACCTATTCTATAACAACAAGCATTGTGTGTCTAAAATGAAATTAAGAAATTCCCAAACAGCCTATACATTGTTCAACAAATGAATAAAGAAAGAAATGGTGGTGTCTGCACAGCAGGGAGCACTACTCTGAGATACAGAAGGACGGACTGGGGCCATCGGTAGGAGCTCGGGTGCTCCTGGAGAGCACAGTGCTAAGTGAAGCAAATCAGGCACACGGCGTAAATATCACATGGTTTCTCTTATATGGAAATACATATCAATAAAGAGCAACATAAAAGATGATAGGAAATAAGATAATAGCAAAGTTAAAGATAATAGGAGAAAATGGAGAAGGAAATGAGGGGAGGGGGTGAAAGGGAGGGGCTGGGACGCGTTGGGCACACGGAGCACTCCGCACGAGGGACGGAAATGCTGTGTCGTGCTGCCAACATAGGCTGATAAAAACTATGAGGGGGCACTTTCTGCTATGTGTACTGTACAAAATAAAAACGTTCACAGCCACAGAGGAAAGAATGAAGCCAAGAATCACAAGAAAACAAAAGCAAGAGAAGGAAGAACTTATTTGTTGTAAAATGTATTACTCTGGTCTTTTGCAAGGTGTTTGATAGTATCCATGTTTTTTCTTGTTGTTGTTATGTCTTTAATACCTTGTTATGGCCTTAAAATTAGCCCTTGGACCCTTAAACCCCACTATTTTTTTTTACCAAACATTCAACTGCAGCTCTCTTACATGATCTGGAATATATCTGACCTTCTACAGCATTTTTTATAGACGCTGACAAATACTGTATATATGAAACATACATGCGTGGCCAGGTAAGCAGAAAATCAAAATGGGTAGAACCAAAGGTGAAAACTGAGAAATTTCAACCTCCCGTACCAATGGTATCTTATATTTAGAACTCATTTGCTGGTATTTGGAATGGACTCTCTCTCTCTCTGTGTCTCTGTCTTGCTCTTTCTGTTTGATAAAGAGAGTTTATTCTTTGAGACATACAAGGAACCCCATAAACTGCTACTGAAGCTCTAGAAATGAATGTCTGTTTGTTTTATATAAAGATCAGAAATGCCAACATAAATATAAAAATATATTGAACATAACTTGAATATTTCTCAGAATTCAAAGCACCGTCAAATGAGTAAAAAGTCTTATAATCATAAGGTGTCATGATCTCACAATTATCACTATAATTCTAAGGATTATACTAATTATAACTCAATTATCTCATTAAGATAATTTCATTCAAATAAAGAAATACTTAGTACTATATAAATTATGCCAGATGCTCTGAAGGTATAAATCCTGTAGGATATAGAGGTAAAATTGGGAATTTTAGGGAACTTGGTAGTGTCCAAATAATGGGACATGAAAAATTATATTCAAAAACAAGTTACTGAACACGGGGCTGGGTGTAGAGCTCGGTGATATAGTGCTTGCCTACCACACATGAGGTCCTTGGCCCAAACCCCAGCACCAGAAAAAACAAAACAGTTATGTTATTGAATACTTAGTACATACTTGATGCCGTGCTATGAATTTCTGTTTTAATAGTACAATGATCTAAAGAAAATGTTACACCTTAATCTTTAAATAAACAATAAATCAAGATTAAAAATTTGAGTGACAGGAGTTTTGGAAGAACAAACAATAAATGCAGAGGCATAAGTAAGTGAGCAGAGTGACATTTCTGAATAAGAAGAAATTAGGGCAGAAGAATTAAGCTTTTAAAGAGAACACAATGTATAGAAATGATTTTGAACACCAAAAATGAAAGATGCATTTTGAAATTTTTCGTATATTTATTTTATATTACATTCTTAATGTTTTATGTTATTACTTTTAACTGAGTTTCATTTTTACTTTTAGTGCAGTAATTCTTACTTTTCAAGCTATGAATTAATGTGGAAAGCCATGCATCATTTCAGTATGACTTTGATTCTTCTATTGGATTTGCTTAGCAGAAAGCATTTTAAAGTCTTAAATATATTTAGTGCTCATTGTTAAAGGTATAATATCTTACTTGAGCAATATTATTCATTATGCCTTTATAATACAAAGTGTTTTTCATCAATGAATATACACGTATAACCAGGACCTACATCAAGAAATTGAGCATTACTACCATTTCTATAGAACCCATGAGTTCTCTCCCAGTTACTTTATCCCCAAAGGTCTTTCCTTTCTTTTGTAGACCATAGATTAGTTTGGATGTTTTTATACTGTATATAATTAGAACCATAACTTATGCACATACATTAAAATCATGTATTGGAGTCATACATATGTGCTTTCTTGCTGAGTATTATGTTTAAGAGATTGATCTTGTTGTGCTATTAGTTTTGAATTTATAATAGTTCAGCATCTAACTACATAACAGCTTAAAAATACTTATTTTAAAATTTCTGTCAAACAACTTCATAGCATTTACAGAATATATAGAATTAACATATTTCTGAATTTAATCCATACTTCTGCTATTGATTTGGGTAATGCCTCGCATTAAAGTTTTTTTTTATATACTTTTGAATTTTGTGACTTAGGGTTCTACTGAGAGAAAAGTTAAAAATTTCCTTTCCTTCGTAAGGGCAGGGAGATAGTGCCCTCACTTCCTCCCATCTCTGCATTGTGCCCTCAAAATATCTCGGCGTTCCTACTCCTCTGTAAGCCTGCCGGTTTTGATCTTGCAAAAGTGATAGCTCCATAACTTTCCTAAGCTTATGTTATTGCTAAGATTTGTATTCTAATTACTAAATGCTTTTAATCTTTGGTTTATGTTAATGGTGCTATTTTCCAGACATGAAGACATTTTATAAAACTAAGCATTAGCTCATAATAGGTTTTGTAATGATGTAAAATTGAAACAAACTTTTATCAATTCAGGTTCCTTGTTATTATCCTTATAAAAGGGGACAAAGAGCAAAAAGCACATAGAAATAACCTGTGCTTTAATTCATCCATGTTAGTTTACTGGTCAGAAGATAATTAGCAGCAGGGTAAAACGTATCCTTTGAGTAGAGTGCGTTCCTGCAGATCCCACTTCTGGCCTTGTAGAACCAAGCATTTAAGGACCAGGCACCAAGTTGTACAATTAATTGAGCTATTGTCAGAAAATTTCAACAGTTTTCCCCATCTCCATGACTACAAATAATTACAATTGTAGGGATGCTCTCATTCTCAATTCGTAAAATAACATGAGACTCTGAAGTGACTGACCCATTCTAACTCAGCCCAAGAGAAATAACTCTCTTATCATTAAACAAAACTCTCTTATCACAAAAGTCTCTTATCATTAAACTCTCTTATCAAAACAGTAGAGGATGTGTACATGACTGAGAGGGACTTTATGACTTACAATTTATTCAAAAGCTAATTTCTTCTAGAAACTGACCATAAAAGATGTAACTGCTTACTACAATGGAACTTCAATCAGACTGAACTCTGAATTAGTAGGGCTCAATGTTTGGTTGAAAAACATTTGAGATGAATGCCCATGGTTGTCTTTTATGTCCACTAGCAGTAATTTTATTATGAGGGGATTCATAATGAATGGAGATCACAGTAGGATTTTTCTATAATTTTTGTTATAGTTTGCATTACATCTCTAGTACCGAAGCTTCATTTATATTTAGATGTGTTAAAGAATGATTATTAGAAATTTCACTATTAGGAAATTAAACAACATGCTCCTGATTAGTCAAGGCAATGAGTCAAAGAAAAACTTAAAATGGAAAATTAGAAAATATATTGAGACAAGAAATTGGAAATATATTTAAAGCTTATACAATGTAGCAAAATTGAGTTCTAAAGGGAAGTTAGTAGCAACAAGACTACCCCACAAAAGAAGAAATAGCCCCAATAAACAATCAAACATTAAACTTCAAGGAACTAGGGGGAAAAAAACAAACTCAGCTTAAAGTCTACAGAAGAAAAGAAATAGTTAAGACCACAGCAGATATAAACAACTAGAGACTAGAACAGTAGTAAATAGCACAAAAAGGCTGTTATTTTTCTTAAAAAATTAAAATAGCTAAAGTAAAAAAAATTCAAATGAATAAAATCAGAAACGTACACTGATACCTGAGAAAATAAACCATCATAAGGAATTGCTGATAATTATGTGCCACAATTGAATTATCTAGAAGAAACACAGGTATCTGTATTTGTATCATCTGTATCTGTACCTCTATCATGTATATATATCAAGAGGAAATAAATGTCTTAACTGACCAGTAATGTCTAAAGAGATGAAATCAATAATTGAAATTTTCCATGGAATTAATATCTAGAATCTGATAGCCGCATAATTGAATTCTACCAAACATTTAAAAGACACCAGTCCTTTTCCAATTTCCAAAAAAATTAAAGAGGAAGAAATACTTCCAAACTTAATTTCAAAACCAGCATTAACCAAGCATTAATGTCCAGTTCAGGAAACTAACTACAAGAAAAGAAAATTCTAGGCCAATATCCAAATCAACAAACATACAAAAATTCTGAACAAATTATTATCCAATCCAGTCAAACTTAGTATCACATTAAGGGGATCATTCATCATAAGCAACTGTGACTCATCTCAGGATGCAGGAAAGTCTGAACATAGTCAAACAAGAAATAAAGGATAAAGCACAATCATTTCAATAGTGGTACAAATGCATTTGGTTAAATTCCACATTCTTTCATGGAACTTTCCTGACCCTAGGTATAGAAGGAAAGTACCTCAATGCAGAAAAGGCCAAAAGTAGCAAGCCCATAGCTACCAAAACAGTTATGAAAAGTTGAAAGTTTTTTCTTTGAGGCAAAGAATAAGGTAAGAAGGTGGACTCCCACAACTTCTTTTCAACATTGTGCCTAGAATCCTACTCAGAAGCATTGCGTAAGAGAAATACACAAAAAGTGTCCAAGTAGGAAGTTAAGCAATCATCTCGGAAGATGTGAGCTTGCACTTAACATGTGATAATGATTCTGCCAAAAACCCTTTTCTGCATATGTGATGCTTCCTTCATGAGTGATAATTTTGGAATCAGTTCTTTTTTGAGCTTTATAAAACAGAACTTTATTTCTAATCTACAATTCCAGTTTGGCAGAATAAATATGGCACATTTGTTGAAGAGAGAAAAACAAGTTATCTATGATTCACTAACACTGATATATATTGAAATGTAATAATTTCTCAAAACAGCCACAACAGAGATCCTTTTCTGATTCCTAACAAGAAAAACAAAAGTAGAAAGAAAGAAAAGGTGCATTTATGCTCCAGAACAAAAAAGTTAAATAGAATAAATTTAAAGTATTTTGTTTCACAATGCTGTCTTTTTGTATACACTGGTTTCATTCTGATATTAAGTTACTAACAGATTTTATATTCTTTTTATCTCTTTGTGATTAGTATGTTTGCTATCCAAGTGATTACATTCAGCATGTATTATATACATATTACACGAAAACAAGAAAAAGCAGTGCAAGATGTGGTTTAGCACCACGCCTGTGCCTACCATACTTGCCCATGCTTGTGGGCAGTATGTATCATAGCTGATGTTTATTTGATCCCTGTCTTCCTGCCTTGAACTTACTCTGTAAGAAGCAATGTCCATGAAGACACAAAACATAAGAAATGGAAATCACCCCATATAGAGAAAGCACCCTGGTCTAGAACAGAAATACCTTGTTCCAAACTTCTCACACCTATGACTTCCAGCCTCACTTAAGACCCAGGTCTTGGGATTTGAAAGAGAATCTGTTGAGAGGTTTGAAAGACTGAACTTGGTAAAGTCAGAGAAACTCAAGGAAAATTTCACAGCATATACTTTCTTTGGCTGGGGGGCTTAAACCTCCAGCTTTTCTTGAAGAAGGCTTGATAATACAATCCCAGGCCTTGTTTTCTTTTCATTTTGAGACAAGTTTGTGCTAAATCACTGGTTGTCCAGCCTGGGTTTGAATTTGTCATCCTCTTAAATGTCAACCCTCCAGAGGGCTGGGGTGCACACTGGAGTCACCACGAGTCACCATACAACCTTTACTTTTGCTGTTTAACTCATATAAGTGTCTGAGTCTAGGTGTTATTTAAGATTTTGTTTCTTTAAAAAAAATAGTAAGGAATAAAGTGTGCCCTTTATTGATAGTATTAAGGTAAAAAGATATGGTATTTATTCACTGCAAAATAGTTTTAAAACTTTTCCAGGTGTAGAAACCATTTCTTTTGAAACTTTTAAAAATAAATCATATGTGGATCTTTTGGTCTCCCCACTTAGAAAGAAACATAGCATTGCTTTCTACTTCTTTACCATTTTAATAGAATATCTGAGTTTTTCATATCTCTAATATCTACTAAAATAACAGAAATGTTGTTTTCCGTCCCTTCAAGTATGGGTGAAAAATAAGTGTAATTTCTTTTTTCCTCCTTTCAGAATGAGGGATTGAACCCAAGGGATGTTCTACACATGAGCTATGTCTGTCCTTATTTTATTTTTCTTCTTTTGAGCCAGGACTATCACTAAATTGTGCTGGGAAGACTTGAACTTTTGATTCTCCTGCCTCAGCCTCCTTCACTGCTGGCATTTTAGGCATGGACCACTGCACCCAGTTTGTAATTCCTCTTAACTGATTAGTTGAACAGTTACTTTAGTCCACTTTAAATGACACTTGATGCTTCAAACCTTTTGTCATCAGTCATAAGTTATCTTGGCCTCTCTACCATATACTCTACCATTAATATGTCAAATATATATAAAGTGCTGTGTGCCAAATGTCTTTTAGTCTCTGTTGTGCCTATTTTGGTGTTGATATTAGATTCTGTGCCTACCGTTCTTGAGTTAGTTCTCTTTCAGTCTTCAAGGAAAAGTTAAATAACAGGGAGCTTAGATTATTTTGCTGGTTTTAATACTTTGATATATTGATGATTTTTATATGGCAAATTTATTTTAGCTTGATCTTAAATTTACACAACTCAAATTTCTTTCATAGTGACAGAGCAGTCATTTTAATCTTTTATTGATCCGTATTTGCTGTGCCTGTCTACATTCCTCGAATGGAGCTGGTACATGTATGCAGCACATCTTACTTCCTTTATATGCCCTTCTCTCCCCTCCTTCCCCTCCTTTGCTCATATGTTTCTTAAGCTTCTTTTGAATGCTCACTGTAATGCAAAACTGTTATCTGATTGTGCAGTTTTAGAAAAAAATATGTAACAGATATTTTCTCTTTATTACAGTCTTCTAACATTACCACATAAGTTTTTTGAGCCATTTTTGTAGTCCATGCTACATTTTCCACATGCAAATTATTTTTCTAATTTTGTATACTGAAAAAAGAAGGAATTTATATTTCACGTATGAAAGAATTAAAACCAAGATTTCTTACAGGATATAGATACAGGTCTCTTTCTCAGTTGATGACTAAGTATAATAAAACATGTCTACAAAAGTGATATTATTTCAGATTTCTTTTTTAAAGACAACTCAGTAGTATTTTATGATTATCTGTCTCCTTAAATGCATTTGAAAGTAATTTATCCTTTCAAACATCCTATTATTTAGCTACTGAATAAAACTTTCTGTTACTCAATCATGTCTGATGTATTCAGAGTTAGACTTGTTCCATTTGGCGTTTCTCACTTGGAGATCACACTAGTAAACATATCAGCAATTAATTTTAGCCTCACTCTGAAATATTCCGAGCTGACTTTCAAACTTTGGGTGAAGACTTCTTCATAAATTAATTCTGGCTGATGTGGTGACGCATGCCTGTAAGTGCAGCACTCCAGAGGCTGAGGCAGGAGGGTCGCTGTGAGCTTGAGACCAGTCTGGGCTGCACAGTGAGCTCAAGCCCAGCCTGAACTGCATGGTGAGACCTTGCCTCAAAATAAGGTGAAGAAATTAAATAATTAATGAATTCTGGAAATAACGCTGCTGTGTGACAGTAACATTTGATAATAGAACACGGGTATCAGAAGATTGTCTTGAATATTTGGTAATTTCAATCTGCATTTTTCTTTCACAGAGATAGATAACCAAAACAGTATTATAAATCACCTGAAAGACAATAACATTGACTAGCCAGAAATGACATTTTTGCATTTTATGTACATTTTTCATCCCCCGGTTTTGGTTGTAAGTTGTGACAACTATTATGTTTGTTTCTATTTATGTCAAGATATTTAAAAAATATTTCTTTAAAATAGGTTGCCATTGATTTTGATAAATGTTCATGTATTTGAGACAGCTAAGGTGAGAAACATACATTTGGAATATAATGGTCAGAATTTCCTTTTGCCAACACAGAGTATATTTCACAGCAAAGACAAACCATTTTAATAAAGCGGTATTTGAACTTCACCCTTAAACTTTCTGGGAGGAAAATCAAATTAATATTTTGCATTTAAATGCAAATTCTGATGGTAATCTTTCCTGGTACAAAAAGTAGGCCTTTTTTTTTTAGCCAATGAAAGTACTTACTTCACTAACAGCTTACAAAAGCATGCTCACAACCCAAACCTAACTCTTCCACAATAGAAAAAAGTACTTAATAGAGATAGTTTTTTATATTTTTATTCTAAAAATTAAAAAAAACTAACAAAATGACAATGAACACAAAATCAAAACAACACAGAAACAATACATGACCTCAAAACAAAATGAGAGAAATTAACAATGATTTCCACATTACATACTGTTATCCTCAATGAAGTTGCTCAGTACACCATATGTAATAATGTAAGATTGATCAAAGACAGTAGCAAGTAATTTTCAAAAAAAACCATTGGATATGATGCAGAACTTTACCATACAAGATGGCAGGAGTTCAACAATGGTTGTAATACTGCATGTTGTTGTTTTCAGATCAGTCATGCTGATTACCAGTTTCAAGCATGCAAAATTGGTCAACAAAAAAGAAAATTTTAAGTGCTGACTGTTCCTTTCAATAAACCACAGACATCAGCAATACACCTATTCCAGCTATCCCTATATATGTACATATAAATTTTGTTTTTCATTAAAAAATTCCAAAATAACAAAAACAAATACATAAACAAAACAGCACAGAGAACAATAAAAATGATACAGAATTTCGAAACATGGTGGTAGGGTATTAACAATGATTGTTATATTACTTAATATCATCTTCAAAATGGTTGCACATATGACGAGATATAGGCATGTAAGATTGATCAATTATACATTAACAATTCCTTTTAATAAATCAACACATATGAGTAGTACAATTATCCTAGCTGCCCTGTGTATACATAAACATATTTTCCCGTCCTCCTTCTTTCTTTTTCCTCTTCCCTCTTTGATCCCAGTAGCTCTTTCCTATTTGAGAAGTTTCTTCTCACTTTCACAATATCTAGTGTACCTTGTAGATTTTATTTACTCTTTCAGGTTCTTATAGTAGGGAGGAAACACAATGATTACACATGTGAATCTGATTTCTTTCACTTATGAGTATGGTCTCTAGTTGCATCCATTTACCTATAAAAGCCTTTAGTTTGTCTTTCTTTATAGCTGAGTAATACTCCATTGTATAAAAATACAACATATTTTTTAACCATTTCGCAGGTGATGGACATTCGGGTTGTTTCCAAGATTTAGCTATTACAAATTGTGCTGCTATAAACATAGATGAGCACATATTGCTGTGGTATGGTGTTTTCAGTTCTTCTGGAAAAATATCCAGGAGGGGGATAGCTGGGTTGAATGGGACCTCTGGTGCTAGTTTACTGAAGAATCTCCAGGCTGATTTCCACAATGGTTATACCCATCACAAATATTGAGGGGGCTGTGGGGAAAAAGGAACCCTTCTCCACTGTTGGTGGGAGTGTAGACTTATGAAACCACTGTGGAAATAAATTTGGAGATTCCTCAGGAAACTATATCTAGATTCAACCCGTCTATTCCCCTCCTGGGTATTTTTCCAGAAGATCTGAAAACACCAGAGCACGGAGCTGTATGTGCCCCCGTGTTTATAGCAGTTCAGTTGGCAATAGCTAAATCTTGGAAACAACCCACATGTCCATCAACTGAGGAATGCATAAAAACAGAGGTTGTTTTTATTTTCAAATCAATTAGAGCAATAGACTAAATAATTTAATGACCTTAGGAGATCGGTTTCTTCTGGGAGAAATGTTCTGCACTTTCCTATCCCACTGTGTCTAAGTCTCCCCAAAAGGTGACTGACCTCTACATTCAGTGAGTGTAAGTGCTGTCTATCTTGATCTCTGCTGCTGCTACTTTCCCATTGAAGGCTTCTTTGTGCCACAGCCATTAGCTCTTTCACTGAACTAAGAACACTTTGGAGGAGAAACATATCAGCAGGCTGATAAATCTGAGGGGTGAAGAAGATCAGTGTCCCTGTACAATTGAGAAACCAAAGATAGATGATTTTTTAAAAATTTATTTGAAAGTCACAGAAATGGACATATGAACCTAAATTTAAGTTATAGTATATTATCAAGAAACACGTATTCCTCGCACAAATGTATATCGAGAAAATCTTCACTGTAACCCTGGAAAAGTCTCACAATTTGCTTGAGAATTTATGACCTTCACTATGAAGGTTTTTTCCCACTGGTTATATTTCAAAAATAAACTGAAAGAGAAAGACATTTCAGTTCCCCATAATGGTCTATGATTGCACAAGGTAAGTAATACTTTGTTACTGAGGATTATGTAAGAGTACAAATAATAGATAAAGTGGTTTCAGACCATTGTCAGTGTTAAAAATTTACTATTCCACCTGGTACTGAGCCCTAAGTTCTCATTTTCATGAAATAGTAAAAGGTTTCAATATTTTATATTATGACTAACTTTGCATAGATGATGTCACCACAGAGAGAATTCATATTATAAGTTGGTATATCTTTTGATACAGGGGGGTATACGCTTGAAGTCTTTGGAAATAGTATATTGGCTCATTCATCAACTTTGCATATTTAAGTACAATTTTTTGGTTTGAAGTATCAATTCTTTACCTTCTGAACCTGTTTGCTGGCAGTAGCTTCATTTATTTACACTTTTATACAATTTGACTGATACAGTTAAAGTTTCAAGCCAATTATTTTTGGTGTATTCACATATGCAAAAGTATCATCACAGTTCATTTTAAAATACGTTCTTCAGTTCTAAAAACAAACAATTATATCTTTTAGGTATTGATGCCTTATATCCCATCATCCCACACCTCATCCCAAACAACTACTATCTATCTATATAAATTTCTGGACTATATAAATTATACTGGCCTTATGTTTTTTCTTAGTGTATTATTTACTGATAACTGACTGTCTTCATTTGTTATAGATCTATTCAGATTTTCTTTCTTTTTTGAGAAAACATGTAAAATAACTTTATTAAGAAGATATGCAAAAGTGAATATAAGGAGGTAGGCCAGTTTAAAAGAGACAGAGACAGGATTTTCTGACTCAAAAGGCCCATGAACTGCTAACATCAGGGTTTGCATTCGAGCCCTCCCTGCACATGCCCTGTGCTGCCTGAGGTACTAGGGCGGGTAGTCCACAAATGGCTGACACCCTGGTTTGCATCTGTGCTTTGTGCATGCCCTGACCTCCTGGAGATCACAGAAACAGGCAGTTCATGATCACTGCCAGTGCAGCATGCATCTGGCTCCTGTACATGCTCCAAGTTGCCTGGAGACATGGAATCAGGTGGTCCACAAAGAGTTGACCCTTCAATACATGTCTAGGCTCTGTCTTCTCCCTGAACTTCCTGGGGACACAGGACCACTGGTCCATGATTGCACCACCAGTGCAGCCTGCTTCTGGGTCTTACAGGTGCCCTGAGCTGTGAGCGGACACTAGATCAGGTGGTCTGTCATCAGCTGACATCACAGTTCACATCTGAGACCTGGGAGAACTGGGTACACTTCACCATCTGCCAGAAAACCCCAGACTAAGCAGCACATCTGACTGGACAGTGAGGGGCAAGTTTGACCACCATGAAAACTAGGGTCACTAGAGACCTTTTCTGACCAGGGAAGAGGGAGATTGAGCATTCTGCTGCTAGCAGCAAACATAACAAGATAAAGGACTAAAATGCAATCTCACAATTCCACCCCACTCAGAACAAGTCCAGGAGTCATCAACATAGGAGAACTTGGTAAACATACACCCAAAATTGCTGAAATGACTGCAATGGAAGTAAAGAAACAACTCCATCAGGCAATAGAAGACAATAGATCAGAAATAATCTCTCAGGCAAAAAGTGAAATGACAACAATAATGAAAGAATTGTTCAGCACATCTAAAGAAGAAATACATAAAAAATAGATGAGCACAGGTAACTGATGGAAACATTAAATGAACAATTTAGGAATGAACTAGAACGTAGGAAACAGAGCACAAGAGATAGCCAGGAAATCAGTAATTCCACTGAAAGCTGGAAAAAACTGCTAAAATGAAGCTGAAGATAGAATTTCAGATCTTGAAGACAGCATGGCAGCTAGCAATCTTGAAAGAAAGCATCTTTTAAAATCAACAAGGAACCAGGAAAAATCAACCAGCACAAGCAAGACTAGGGAAAGAAAATGTAAGACTAATAACAGTCAATGAAATAGCAAGAGGCAACACAAATGACATAAAAAGATTATTTGCAGAAATAATAGCAGAAAATTTCTCTAGCATGGAAACAGAGTCTGAGACACAGTAAATGAGGCATATAGAACTCCAACTAGTCATAACCAAAATAAAACTACACCCAGACATATAATAATCAAGATCCGAGATATTCAGCAAAAGAACAGAATATTAAAAGCTGCTAGAGAAAAGAAACAAATCACGTATAAAGAAAAGCCCATCAGAATCAGAGCAGACTTCTCAACACAAACAATCCAATCTAGAAAAGCTTGGAGCAAAGTAGTACAGGTCCCGAGACAAAGCAGTTTCCAAACAAGATTGATGTATCCTGCAAAACTATCCTTCAAATTCAATGGAGGAATAAAATATTTCCACTACAAAGAAAAACTGAAGAACTTCATGAGCGCCAAACCAACCTTACAAAGAGTACTAAAAGACATTCTAGATAAAGAAAAAAGTGACAGCAATTTCAAGAACAAGAATAAAAAGGAACCCTCAATCAGAGCAAGCAATTAAACAAGTGGAGAAAGTAGGAAACCAACAGCAAGTAAATAACATGACAATGATAAGCCAATACATATCAGTTACAACCACTAATGGAAATGGCCTCAATTCACCAGTCAAAAGAAACAGACTGGCAGAGTGGATTAAGAAACAAAATCCAAAGATATGCTGTGTACAGGAAATACATTTTACTTGAAAGAAAATCCATAGACTGAAAGTCAAAGGATGGGAAACAATTCTACATGCAACAGGAACCCAGAAAAAAGTAGGGGTAGTTATTATATTTGCAGAAAATGTACACTTCAAACCAAAAACAATCAAAAGAGATAAAGAAGGTCACTACATATTAGTTAGGGGAAAACTGCAAGAGGAAGAGATCATAATCATAAACATGTATGCACCAAACATGGGAGCACCCAACTATATAAGACAAATCTTAACAGACATGAACAAAGTTAATAATACTATTGTAATAAGGAAGTTAAACAACCCTTTGACACACAGAGATAGAGCTACTAGACAAAAAATAATCAAAGAAATAACAGATCTGAAACAAATCTGTGAACAAATGGACTTAGTAGATGTATACAGAGTGTTTCACCCCACAGCAGAAGAATACACATTTTTCTCAGCTGCATATAGGATTTTCTCTAAAATAGACCACATTCTAGCCCATGGAACATACCTAAGTGAATGAAAAGAAACTGATTTTACCACATGCATATTATCTATACATAGTGCAATGAAATTTGAAATTAATGACAAAAGGAGCTCCAAAAACTCCAGAAACACTTGGAAATTAAATAACAGCATCCTGAGCAACAAATGGATCACAGAAGAAATTAAAAAATACCTACAAAGAAAGAGAAATGCAAATACAACCTACTAGAATCTGTGGGATGTAATAAAATCAGTTCTCAGAGGCAAATTTATAGGGTGAACTCACACATAAGGAAAACAGACAGAGAACAAATAAATAGCCTAGTGCTGTTCCTCATACTTTTAGAAAAAGAAGAAGTCAAGCCCAGAACTCAAAGAATAGAGGAGATTATAAAGATCAGGGCAGAAAAGAAAATCAAGCTTGCTGCATGCTGCTTTATGCTGCTGCTTCCTGTCTGCTTCGGCATGGGCTGTTTTTCGTCTGTGAGGCCCCGCTGCCACACTGCCCTCCCTGGGAACGCAGCAATTACGAACTGAAACTTCTGCAAACTGTGAGCTGAGATAAACCTTTCCTCCTTGAACTTGTGACTTGTCAGCAGGACACACAGGTGCGCACCACCCCAAGGCAAGCAACTTCCCACCGACTGACCTCGTCCTCCTGCCATTCGCCGATTCCCTGTCTCTTCCGCCTCATTTCCTTTGCCTGAGGCCAGAGGCTCTTCAGTGGAAGTTGAAACTCAAGTTGGTCAAGAGAGCAAGCTGGATTTTGCTGGGTCCTGGCGCCCCGAGAATACGGACGGCTCGATCCCTCCCGCCCCTCCCGACCCGGCGCAGCTCTCCGGCGACTCCCGACAGAGATCGGCTCTCTGGCGGCGGCAACGCCCAGCGGGCTCACGTTCCGTGCGCATCGGGCGAGCCGTGGAGAAAGCCCCAAAGGATAGACTGGCACCTTGGAAACTTCATGCTTGCAGGTACTCCAATAACTGCTCCACATCTTGAATCTGATACCCAAAAATGGGAAAACAGAGGGGCAAAACGCAGTCTCAAAACTCAACCCCACCCAGAACAAGTTTTGAAGAGGAAGAAACAAGGGAATCAGGAAGCCTCATAACTTCAAGATATGAAACGATTGCATCCGAAATTAAACAACTCCAAC
>PVLD010019620.1:0-12345 GCA_004027595.1 Dinomys branickii
CCCTCCGATCCTTTCCTCCAGGAGAGGTTCTGCTTGGTCTTTCCTAGGGCTTCAGTTCCCATTTCAGATCCTTCCTGGGTTCAGGGCACACACCTCTCTCCTTTCTGTCTTCATATTGCTATATTCCATTGTCTGGGTGGTAATCCTCTGGGAGGTTCTCTCTCTGCTGCCTACCCGGTCGCCATCTTCCCGGAAGTCCTTTTTTTTTTTTGTGGTACCGGGGATCGAACTCAGGACCTTTCACTTGCCAGGCAAGCGCTTATTCAACTGAGCTATATCCCCATGCCCCTCACAACTTTTTTCATCTGAGTGAGCATAACAGAATTAAATTGAACATATATGAAAACTTCTGTTAAGATTTTGGTCAGTAATATCTTCCAAAAGCTCACTGTGGGAGACTTGGTCCCTAGCGCAGCGGTGCTCAGAGGTGGGGCTTCTGGAAGGTCACTGCGTCAGGAAAAATTGAATTTTATCAGTGGACCAAGCCATGGAGGAATCCATAACTTGATGGCATTGTTGGGAGGTGGTGGAAACTTCAGAGGAAGGGAGTGACTCCTGGGGTCATTCCAGGATTTTGTCCCCACCCTTTTGCCCTCTCTCTCTTTCTCTCTCTGTCTCTGTCTCTCTGTCTCTGTCTGTCTGTCTGTCTCTCTCTCTTTCTCTCCCCTGCCAGGAAGTAAGCAGCTTTCCTCTGGCACACCCTTCCACCATGATGTCTCTGCTTCACCACAGACCTAAGAGCAAGGGAGCCAGCTGTTTATGGTCCATGGACTGAATCTCTGAGAACATGAGCCAAAGTAAACCTTTCCTCCTTTCAGTTGTTCTCCTCAGGTATTTTGTCATAGTGACAGAAAGCTAATACAGTTGCAAATAAAACTCTGTGTCAGCACTGGTGACAAAAACACACTCAGCCAGCTTCAGGCAGTTAAATCCATCCTGTGTCTCGGGAGTCTGAGGGCGGCTACCTTTGGGCAGAGTTGTATCAAGTGGCTGAACAATAAGGACCCTCTTTATCTGTGGACCTTGGTTGACTTCACACAGATATATTCTCTCCAGTATGGCAGCAAGAATTTCCCAGCATATGCAGGTTCTCATGTTTTTTATATCTCTGCATTCCAGGGCAAGAGAGAGGTACTTCTCTACCCAACAACCTTACCCTCCGGATTGCACATATATCCCTATAATGACCTTTATTTTGTTTGGGGTACATATTCTCCAACCCCCTGCTATGTGATGGGAATTGTGCTGTTGGAAGCCTCACTAACATGGCACAAAATGGGTGAAGGATCATTGCCTTCAGAAAGAGAGAAGAAGGAGTGTCCACCTTGGATCCACAGAAAGGACTGACTGTTAGGAGCTTGTGTGATAGCAGAAAGAGAGAATGGGGGTCCTGTATGTAGCCACAGGACATCACAGGCTGGTTTAGGAAGATTTGTCCCCCACTTCCACTTTGCCCCGGCTGGACACATGCCCAACATCTGATCTGGGAGAAAAGAGTGCGCCAGACACTAACGACGTTCTCCGTAGCCCAAAGCCTGGTACTGGTCACACATGTCGCAGCCCCCCAGCACCTGTTGAAAGTTTCTATGGAAAGGAGGGTGCATGATGTCTAGTCACCTCCCTGGCCCTTAGACCCTCAGAGCAACTTCAAGGATTCATACAAAAAACATATTTCCAATTTCTTCTTTCTCCTGGATCTAAGTGATGATGAAAATGGCGGTGGGTGATTTTGGTAATGATTGTGATGTCAAAATGTAAAACAAGTTTATTGAGCATCAAACACTAGTCATGAGTCCTCATAGACACATCAGTCTACCTAAGCCTCTCTACACCCATTTCCTGTGCCACAGGCAAGCATCTGAGGTGTAAATTTTTTAAAACATCACGTAGCCAGTGAGTAGAGAACTGGGCTTTACGCTCAAGCAATTCTTCAGCCAATAATGAAAATTACTATTAATTGAGCACTTGCTATGTCCCAAATGCTTTATATGGATTTTTCTAGGAGCCCAAAAATAAAGTGACCTTCGTAATCATTACTGCAGAGAGACAAAAGTGAAGTTTACAGAGATGGTTACCCAATGGCTCACAGAAAGCCCTCCAATCCCAGAGCTCCACCAACACCAAGCGCTGACTGCCTTTCTAGGCAGTTGGGAAGCAGTGCCAGTTCTAACCAGCAGAAAGATATGCCCAAGCTGTGCTTTTGGAAAATTAACCTGGCAGCAGCATAAAAGATACCATGTCCTTTCTGCAACCGGGTGGCCTGGCAACACAGCCAGCAAGTGGCAGTGCTGGGGTCAGGATTGGTGACCCAGGCCCCCTAGGCCTGGCTGCCTCTGTCCCCACAAGCCTCCCTGCTTCATGGTGGGTGCTTTACCACCTCACTTCCGGGCCACATTTCCTCTTGTTTTGAACCCTGCTCAGCAGCAGATGGTTTTTCTGAATAGAATCTGCACTGAAAAATCAAAATCCATCACCAGCTAGTGCTAGTGCTGGTAAGGCTGCAGTACTTCCTGTTCAATCTGTTCCTGGGGGCAAAAACCACATCGTTATTTATACCTGAAGCTCCTTATTCGTGGAGCTTTATAAAACCCAGGAGGGGCTGTCCCCTGTCTCAGGGAGCCAACAGACCACAGACACAGAGGAGACAACAGAGAAAAATAAACTCCTCCCCCTTCTGCGAAACTTCCCTTCTGCCAGAACAGTTCCCTCCACTACCCCTTTTGTTTCTTTTATTACCTTCCTCTGAGCAGTCTCATTACAGAAATAGATTCCTAATTAACACATCAGGTTTTCCCTTTTCCAAAATGTCTATGAAATTTGCCTGTTCCATGATGCTATTCATTCAAAACACCCCCTGCTATCTTTATTTTGTTCAGCTTTTCGTCCTGGCTTGTACCGTTTGTTGCTTTGTATTGAGAGCTTGTCAGCTCTCGGGACCTGGCACGTATTAATTAGGAGGATGGTCCGGAGCTCGACACAGCTTGATGGAAAGCAAGTCTGAGTGGAGAACTGGGCAGAGAATCAGAAAGAAGCTGAAGCAAGCAGCGTGGGGGAGACAGCTTGAGACCATGACCTAATTTTCAGACTCGGGGGTGACCAACAGTCAGCCTTTTGGGCTGTGATTCTTTGTCTCAGTCAGTCTTCAAGTTAATGCCATAAAAGTACACATTATTTCTTACCTCTGTGCCTTTCCTCAATTTGCTCCCCTTTGCCTGGAGGCCCTTCCTTCTCTCTCCCTCCTTATCCAAATTCTGCTGATTTTCAAAGCCAAAATGAAGCCTTACCTCCTCCAAAAACCTTCTGTGCCTCCTCCAGTCCTAATTAACCTCCATTTCCAGGATGCTCTGGCTGTATGCTGGCACAATTAGTCTTTGATTATGGAGTCTTCTTGATGAGAACCATCATGGTCCCTTCAGTCATCAAAGAGACAAGGGCTTCAGCCAGGCACAGGTGGGCTAAGGAGGCCCATTAGCTGCTTCAGGCCAGTGGAAGGAGAGGGACGGACTCAACAGACACACGCCACTGTGCAAAAGCTTGCTTCACAGCGTCGCCCAGGAGTTACCAGCTATGGTTCAAAAGCATCATAAAGTCTACAAATCTGCCACCACCAGCCACGTGGAGTTGGCTGTGTGAGCAGCAGCTCAAGCATGAATCACTTGCACTGCAATTTGACGAGTCTGGCTCGTGGCATTTTGGACTAGTATATGAAACATCTATTTTGTACTCTGCCTACGGGTCTTGATACATATGGTGAACACTGCCAAGGCTCTGTGCCCTCCCTCAGAACCCCATTTCCATTATTATGTGCACTTCACTGGCTGCTGTGTGCTCCCCAAAGATCAGTGCCATGGATTCTCTTTGGAAGACTAAGCTAGAACACCTGGAAATTTAGGTTCTCCCTGCGGGTGCTTGGCCAGTGACTGACTGTTGCAGAATCCGAAAGTCCACTCTCTACCTAATGATTGGGACAAAGTGAGATGTAACTTAGCCCACCACTGCCCATGGGGTTGGGATAAGGCTGCAATTTGGCCTGCAATGGCTCTTTTGTGTGTGTGTGTGGTACCAGGGATTGAACTCAGGAGACTGAACTCAGGACCTTGCACTTGCCAGGCAGGCGCTTGTGCCACTGAGCTAAATCTGCAGCCCCACAGTGGCTCTTTCCTTGGCCTCTTCCTCTCCCTCATCCTGCCTCTGCCTTCTCCTTTCCTCCTTCTCCTTGACTGGTTTCCCCTGGAGCACTTCCTTAATAAACCACCGCCTGTAAATTCTCATTTCCAATGCTGTTTCTAGCAGAATCTGACCTACGATAATAACATGGTGCAATTCTTTATTGGTAGTCGCCTGTGTCCACAAGAGCCTATGCTTTTGGCCTATATTCAAAGTTTGTATTTTAAGTCCAAATGTGCACTCCAATGCAGTGAAAAATCTATTCAGTATTTCCAGGCAAGCTGATAACAGATACACAGTCAGAAACGTGTTTTTATTTGTTTAGATTGCAAATTAAATGTCATCATTCGTCCTTCTAGCACACAGTCGTGTGACTTTGGATGCCGCCAGAATAGTCACAGATGGATTCTGTTCATCCTTCTGGATTCTGAAGTTTTGGTATTATAGCACAAGAACGCTTCTGCACTGCTGGCCTCATCCCAAGCCCTTCTGATAGGCTATCATGAGTAACCAAGCGAAGGAAAAAATGACCTTCATGTCCTAGGTCACGCATCTCTAAAGTCTACCTAATTTATTAAAGTCTCTCCCTGAAGCCCCAACTCCATACTGCCCCATCTGCTGCTGGTGTTTGTGTGCTGCACCTCCCTCATGCTCAAGCCCAAGCCCGTTCTTGTCCACTGTGGTCAGCACAGGGCTACTGTCACATCTGTCAAATTCATCATTCAGATGGAAACCCAAGTCATGGATGACCTGGAATCGAGCCAGACAAATAGGTTTTGTACAAGATTCACCCTATTTATGGGTCCAGGTACCTTTAAAAACTATAGAGACCCAGTTGGCAACCAGAATGTAATTTTCTAAAGTGTAATTTCTCAAACTCTTTTAACTACCTGCCCTTGGGCTCACCTGGGTTTTCCTTCTAGCCCTATTGTTCTTAAACTTGATCCCTTTTTCCTGCCTCTCTGAGAGAGCTGAGTTTTCTTGAACTTAAGGTTTTTAGTACTTTAGATTTCTAAGAAAGGCAGTTTATTAGGAAGCCTCATGTTTACTCAAGTATGTAGCAAGTCCCAGTTGGCTAGCAGCTAAATGGGATTCCTTGAAATTCTGTTCCAAGCACAGACTCCAGGGAGCTAAATGTAACATTTAGTCATCAATAGGATAATTTAGGTTCATTCTTTGTACTGTATTTCTCTTCTTAAGAAGGGATTGGAGTTCACATTGGTATTCTCTAGAAAACAGAACTGCCTTTCTGCCCTGTAGCAGGACATTCTGATCGAAGGAAGTCACCTATTTCCTGCACTGGTTTCCTCTCTTGTTTTGGGGTTTAAGCAGTATCTGTTTAGATGGCTTTAGCAAAGTAATAGTGTATAAATGCCACTGGTCGTTCACCATTCGGGATTCAACTCAACGTCTGGGTCTTGTTGGGTCGGCATTTGAGGAGCATTTTAGCTCAGCTGTGAAAGCACTCTGGCTTAAAGCAAAAGTGCAGAACCTTGCTAATCTAACAACAACACTCACCCCCACCTCAGAGCAAGGACTTCACAGTAAGACTCAAAGTGAAGATTTTGTGGTTTTAAAACTCACAGGAACACAACTTACTGAGGGCTGGGTGGTTGTAAGTGACTTCTACCTTTGCTTATCAAAGAGGGTGCACCATTAATTCAGTACCACATCACCCTCTTAATTCAGCCATCGAGAGCAGCCTTACCATTGCCTGAGAATTTGACTGAGACAACCTGGCTCATACTTTCCATCTTATCTTTTAGGGCCAAGACCCAGTGAAAAATGTGCTGTGGCCCTATGGCAGTTGGTTTTTGCAGCATTCTGAATGTGAGCTTTAGAGGAATGTTCTAAATATGCTATAGATACAGATATCTAAAATGCATATTAGATGATTTGTTAACCTTCAAGAGTTATTCACTCATATATTATTTTAATTATCTGTCCAGAATAAGTTAGTCAGTTTTGTCTCTCCCGATGGGGGCAGGAGAAGCCAGGCAAATAGGTTCATGTTCATACAAATGAACATTAAAGCTGTTTTTGGTGATTTCTAAATGATGCTCAAGGCTTATAGTAGTTGAAATTTGTTTTCTCTTTACCATTTCCTTCTTCTTAAGAACAGATGCTATGTTTCAAACAGGATGATGAAAAAAGCCATGTGTTATTATTTTTGAAACAAGTTTATGGTCCTTAACTTTTTACTAACTCTAACCATAATCAGGACACAGAAATCCTTCCCGTGCCCCCATGTGTGTGTGTGTGTGTGTGTGTGTTGTGTGTGTGTGTGTGTGGTGTGTGTGATATTATCCTCTTCTATATGATGAAACTTCAAGTCTTGGAAGACAACACTCACTAACAAAATTTCTTAGAAATACAGGAGAGAATGTTAATTTCTCATATTTACATGTTGCCATGAAAATTCTTACCAGTCTCTTCAAGGAGTGTGCCTTCTACTGTGGATAGAGTAGTGCTCATGTCTGAACACAGCAAAGGTGCTCTAAAAATCATACATCATAAAATGTATCTCAAAGACAGAATAACCCTGTAACTTAAAAAAAATGTCCATGGTTTGTGGCATGATCTCCTGCGTGTAGGGTTTTAGAAATGCCAATCCTTGATTACTGAAGAATAAGATCTAGATGTGATGTGTGTAAGCTGTTTTGTGATCTCTTTATCTTTTGGCAACAAATTGTTGAAAACATACAAAGTACTTGTTATTCACCCTCTGGCTACCTCTTATAGGCCCGGAGATGGCATTTGGGAAAGATGGAAAAGATACCTCGGAGTTTTCCCTGCCTCCTGTTGTCCCAAGTGGTGTCAGTATGACATTGCTCCTTATAAAAATTCCAGATTATCATAATGAGAGCTTTTCTTTATGAAAAGGGTGTTCTTCTCCATATGCAAATCAAACCACAGATTTCTCTTGTCATAAACTCAGCATCACTGAGTGTGACAGGGCAAGTGTTAGCAGTCATCCAGGATTCCAAATAATTTCCAGCTGCTAGCTGAACCCTCCAGGGAAGAAATTCCTAGACAACCAGTGAAGAATAATTTCCACAGCATTAAAACTAGTAGCCTTAAACAAGTGAAAGATACAGTATTTCTGTCAAGGTTCATGGTCACTATGATCTTGACCACTGAATTCTCAGAAGTCTACAAAAAGCTTGTCATGAATTCTTAAATTAGCCCTTAAAACTGCATGTGAAATTATATCTCTGCCCTGCTGAAAATATCATAATGATTTCTGGTACCATTCAGAAGAAAGTGCAGTCCTTACCACCCCGCTGAGGTTCTTCCCAAGCTGGTGCCTGTGTCTGCCTGTGGCATCCTGTCCCTGCCTAGCACAGAGGCCAGATCCAGGGCACTGACATGTCACAGTTACAGTCCCCCACCAGGGCACTGCTTGCCCAAGTGACTCAGGCCTCAGTCATGTCTTTTTCCCTTATTCAGGACTCTGCTCAGATATGTCCCCTCCTCTAGAGGTCTTCTCTGACTCCCCGGTAGGGACTAAATTGTGTCCACTGTAAAATTCACATACTGAAGTCCAAAATCCTTGGACCTCCGAATGTGACAGTTTTTGGAGATGGGGGTCTTCAAAAAAGTGAGCAAGTTTAAAAGGGTCCCTTAGGTTGGGACCCACTCCAATTGAATGGTGTCCTCTGATAAGAGATTACACACACACACACACACCTGACTCCTGCACACACAGAGAGATGGCCAGATGAACACACAGTGAAAAGACAGCCATCTGCCAAGGACAGAAGCTGCAGAAAGAACCAAATCTTTACAATAAAAGCTCCTTGAAAGCAGAATTTTATCTTGTTCACTGCTGCATTCCCAAAGTCTGAAGTTGTGCCTGATAATGGTAACTGTTCAATAAATAGCTGATTAAAAATTGCTAAATATATATTAAATAATGCACAATAGCATAGTTCTAAAATAACAAGAGTAGGAGCTTTGAGCAGCGTTTAAACACAGATATCACATTTAAATCAAATGAATGAACTTATTCCCTAAATGTACAGTAACACATATGGAAATGACTATCATCCTGGCAGGCACCTCATAAATGACGTTGAAATGAAACTAATAACTGGAGAGGTACTAAGAGGAAGCTGTGAATATGAAATAAAATTCAAGAACATAAAATGGGTTTTTTTCCCCCTGCTTTCATGGTCATTATACTATATTTAGAATAATTAGGAAAAACACACTAAAAAAGAAGCTAATGTTCAAAAGGCAGAGATACTTGAAAGTCTTTGAACACCTCACTAGAAATAATTTAACCAAATAAGATTAAAATTCAAGATCAAAGGTAGTGAGAATATAGAAAGGGGGAAAGGGCATTTGCAAGACTTTCCATTCCCAGGCCCGTTTAACACCATACAAATGAGTAGAGGACATGGGGGCCTCCTAGCAAATAATTTCCATTGCTAGCACCTAAAAGGAAGAATGTTATATCACTGTTCTTGGAAATGTAGTTGGTAGTTTTCATCACTCATGATCTGATTGGCCAAGGAGCAGATAAATAAAAGAGGAACAATGGTACAGGAGGATGAATTTTTACCATCACCAAATATGTATTGACCACCTTCTACTATTTGAAATTCTGTCCATGGTGTTACATGAAAATTCAATATATGCAAAAGTTGCTTCTGATTTACCTCATCAGGCAAACCTACATGAAATGGCACTGAACATTAAACTCCCAGCTGGAGTGTAGCTAGGGTCATGGCCTTGACTCTCCTCTATATTTTAACATCCTTACATACAGTTAGTACTCCATGCATCATTGTTGAATGAAGAAATGAATATTAAAATTACATATATGGCGGCACTCTAGAAATGTAACTCCAATGGCTAGATTTCTTGAGTGATCCATGAGTTGTGAATTCAGAGTGGTTAAAATCTTCAAAAGGATTTTGCCAGCAAACATTGCAGGGAGAAGACTAGCTGTGAGCCATCCAATCCAATGGTACAGAAATTCCCTATGCTCAATCTTGAGTCTGACATTATCTGTGGCACTGCATATCTGCTTTTTTGTTCTGACCTGTTTGTACTTCCTCCTTCTCCTTTACGTAATAGTGCATCAGCTTTCTTCCCTACACTCTTGGTTCACACAGTCCAGATGAAGCTGAACCCTCTCCCCAGCCCCAGCCCCAGCCCTAGCCCCAGCACCAGCACCAGCCCCAGGCATGAAGATGAGCTGGTGACACAGACCAGGCCAATCTGAGGTGTCCTTCCACTTACAGGGACCGGCTGGGGAAAATCAAGTGGCCCAAGACAAGCCCGCAGGACTCAACTCCAGGACTCATTCTGGACTATTAAGAGTGGGAAGAAGCCCTTTCTTCCTAGCAGATTTTAAACTTTTAGATTCTGTGTAAGCCTGATGCTATTCAGTTTAACCACGTCAATAGAGATGTAAGCAGATTTTTAGAGATGGCGAATGTGTGTGTTATATGTGCATTCGTGTGTGTGTGTGTGTGTGTGTGTGTGCGTGCGTGTGTGCATGCATCTGCTTGAGTGCATAACAGACAGATGGACAGGCTGGCATATGGTCACTTGGATACAGTTCTGCCTGAAATCAGAGACACCCAATCCTCTTAATTATCCCGCTAGTAATTTCCCATACTTGCTTCAGCAAATTTGAATTGACTTCCCATAGCTGGCTAGCAGAATAATTTGAATTATATAGCTACACAGAGCAAGCCTCAAACTAGTTTGTATTTCAATGGAACATCTCATGGTGAAAATTTGTGTCAAGAAAAAGAACCAAAAAACTGTAGACAAGACCATAGTTGGAACAGTTACCTCATTCTCTGTGCTTGAGTTTCCTCATCTGTGATATCATAATAATAATAAAACTTGCCCTATGCACAAATGTGAAGACTAAATAAGTCAATATGTGAAAGTACCCAAAATGTTAGCCAACATTGTGGTTGTTATTAGTCTTTCCACTTTGAAAATTACAACATTAATGCCAGTGTTCTGTTGCTCTGTATTTTGTATTGGCACCAAGTTGAAATAATTACCCGTGAAGTTTATCATTTACTGGATACACTGATCACTCATTCAGTCATTCAAGAAGGAAATCCATATCCAGGTCCTGAATCTTGCCTGACCCCTGAATTCACAGGGAGCACCTACCAAAGGACAGTCCCTTGGAAGGACAAGGTCTCTTATCACTACAAAGAGCTCATAAGACCAGGGGGGCTATGGTTTGTCCCAACCTATGAAGGCAGACAAAGTTCCCGTCTCTGCAGGATCCAGTAAGAGATAAGTATTTTTAGAGAAAAGGATAATGCTAGCGTTAGCTTGCATCTTGAGGCTGTCGCCAGAGAAAATAACAGTGTTGGTAATTTCTCCTTCCTGTTTAAGCACTTTAGTGAAGTGCCTTCCCCTAAATTAAACTGGGAAGTAAGAAAAACTGAGTTCTCATGCCAGATACAGACCCACAGGCCCACTTGGCCAGAGATTCCTAGCACACAGGAATTCTCTTCAAGGGGAACTGGGGAACTGGGCCAGATTGCAATGTAAGAATTTCTCTCTCATGTGGAAAAAAGGAGAAAAAGTAAATTTAAGCACCCTAAAGACATGCTGATGTTTCCACATCAAACCCTTTATTACTGTTATTTCTTCTCTTTTATATGTTGTGAAATACATATGAAATTTGCCACAATAACCATTTTAAATGTACAGTTCAAAGGTTTTAAATGGATTCATATTATTGGACAACCATCACCACCAATCATCTCCAGAATTTTTCATCTTCCATAATGGAAACTCCATACCCACTACAGAAGAACCCCCTATTTCCCTTTCTCCTAAATCCCAGGTAATCATATTTTTTTCTCTTTCTATGAATTTAACTAGGCAAGGAAACTCATGTGAAAGGAGTTGTATGCTATTTGTCCTTTTGTAACTACCTTATTTAGTAACTTAGCCTGATGTCTTCAAGATTCATCTATATTGTAGCTTTGTTAAAACTTCCTTCTATTTTGGGCTGTATAATTTTCCACTTTTGCATGTACCACCTTTCATTTGTCCGTCTCACTGTTGATGGACACCTAGGTTGTACTATGGTTTCCTTGTACCTGGAGTGTCCCGGTAGGGTCCACTGTAGTTAAAAGGTTTGGACCACAAGGTGGCACTGTTAGAAGTAGTGGAACTTTTGGAAAGCGGGCCCTTGTGTGAGGTCCTTAAGACACTGAGGATATTCTTCCTGCAACTTCTTTGGTAGGTGTTGGGAGAGGGCTGTTATAAGAGGAGCAAGCTTGGCCACTTCCGTTCTCTTTCTGCTTCTGTTCTAGATGTTCTGTTCTAGATTCTCATTCCATGATGTGTCACCTTCAACAGGGGTCAAATCAATGGGGCCATCCAAACTTGGACTTCAGATAAATCTTTTCTTTATAAGTGATTTGTGTCAGCTATTTTGCTCCAGGGACAGAGAGCATCACTGAAGTTTCCTTCTGCCTTTTGCTCACCATGAATAGCGCTGCTGTGAACATGGGTGTACAAATATCTGTTTAAATTTCTGCTTTTAATGATTTTTGGTAGCCACTCAGAAGTAGAATTGCTGACTTGTAGGATATTCTATGTTTCATTATTTGATAAATGGCCATATTGTTTTCCACAGCCGTAGCCCTGTTTTTCATTCTCACCAGCAATGTACAATAGTTGAAAATTTTTCATATCCTCGTGAATACTTGTTTTCTGTTTTCGATAATTGCATTCTTAAAGGACGTGAAAGGCTATTTTGTTGTCCTTTTGTGTTGCCCCGATGTTTAGTGGCATTGAACATGTTTGTATGTGTTTGTTAACCATTTACAAAATTTTGGAAAATGTCTATTCAAATCATCTGCTCATTGTTTGAGTTGTTTGATATTAATTCCATATTATATATGTGATTTGTATATATATACTCATTCCATTACTTGCCTTTGAATTCTATTGATGGTATCCTTTTATGCACAGAAGTTTTAAATTTTGACTTGGTACCTTTTATCTGTTCTTTCTTTTGTTGCCTATGCGTGTATGGTCATATCTAAGAAGTTATTGTCAAATATAATGTCACAAAAATTTCTTCATGTCAAATATAATGTCACAAAAATTTCTTCCTATGTTTTCTTCTACAGGCTTTATCAGTTTACCTCTTATTTTAGAACACTGATCCATTCT
>PVLD010019620.1:12445-36019 GCA_004027595.1 Dinomys branickii
TCCCCTCCCCTCCCCTCCCCTCCTCTCTCTTCTTGTTTTCTTGTTGTATTTTGAAGCCCAACAGGAAAGCAAGTATTATGAATAATCAGTGCCAGAAATGTAGTCATTTCTATGATTGTACCCCTCCATGAGTGTAAAAGCTTTTGTAACTTGTTTGTAGGAGGAGTTTGGAAAAATTGGGAAAAATAAGATAGAGAAGACAGAATGTTGTGAGCAGTGTTTTATGAGAGATACTGGTCAGAACTCAGAAGACCAGAATGCTGACAGGAATGTGGACAGAAAAGGCCAGAATATTTCAGGTAGGAAGGACTTCATTGGCAGTTGGACTAGAAGCAATGTGTGTTATACTTTGGCAACAATTTTTTTCTCCATTTTGCCCATGTCCTGAGACTTTGCAGGTGACCAAAATTAATTCATCTGGTGGAGAAAATTTGCAGACAGCCTAACATTTAGGCTGTAGCATGGGTACTGCTGGTTGCTTTTGCAAGATCTGTGATGAAAATCTAGAGGAAACCACCGAGCCAAATGTTTTGGAAAATTTGTAATTTCACCAGAAAGGAAATGCCTGAAAAGTTGGGACAAAAGAGAACAAGGTTCTTAGAAACATTAGTGACATTAAAAAGAAGCCAAGTACTTTGTATTGGGACAATAGGAAAGATGACCTGAAAGCATCTCAGGAGTCAGCAAGACCCCATCCATTATGTGCTCAAAGATGCAAATGCATAAAATTTCATTTGAGAGCTCCTGGACTCACTTCTCTAGAAGAGTGACTTAGGGAATTGGGTCCTAGTATTCATTTCACCCTTCTCAACCATCCAGACATTCAGAAGCCTCTGCAGCAATGGTCCAAGGGAACCCAACTACTGCTCAAGCTGGTGACTGACTTGGGCATCATCCACATGGTGCTGATTTTTCAGGCAGACAGAACTCCTATGTTGTGGGATCATGGAAGCTTCCACTTAGATTTCAGCAGAAGACCTGGAAGGCCATGCAAAATTGTGTAATATGGTCACGATACCTGCAAGGAGTCCATGAAAGGACAATGCATGAAGCTGAGAAAGTGAAATTGATGCAGTGGAAATCCCAGGAAGCCGGAGATGCCAGAAACACGGTATATCTGCTGAGGAAAGGCGTAGGAAATTAGTGAAGTCAGCCTAAGAGAAAGGTCATGTGGGCTGCAGTGAGGAAGGACATAGAGACAGGACTGTCCAAACACTTTCAAGCTCATATCTCAACACAAATTGCCTTGATTGCTGGCAATGCAGCTACAGGACCCAATGTTTTCCTGGCTTGGTTTCAGTCTTGCTTTGGTCCAATTTTTATTTTCCTATTCTTCCCTTTGGGAGTGGGAATGTTTACCCTTTGCAATTGTATGCTGAAAGTGTTTAACTTTCTTTTTGATTTTTATAAGGACTCACAGCTAACTGTTTCCTTTGAGTCTCAGAGAAGACTCTGGACTTGGATTTTTCAGTAATACTGGAACTGTTAAAATTAGCAACTTTTAGATGTGAACTAAATGTATTATGCATATTGAGGTGTACATGAGCCTTTTAGGGGGCAGGGGTGGATGGTAAAATCTAAGCTGTTCTCCTGAAGTCTCATATTTAGAGGTAGAGCCTGGTCAGAGGAGCAGGTCACTAGGTTGTGACTTGGTAGGGTGAATTCTTGTCCATGACTCCTCCTTTCTCTGCTTTCTGGTTGACGTATGGTGAACAGCTTTCTTCTGCTGTACCTTCCACCTTGGAGCCAGATGACCATGGGCTGAATCCAAACTGTGAACCAAAATAAACTTTTCCTCCTTTAAACTGAAGATATTTTGTCTAAGCAACGGGGAAGTGACTAATATAAGGTGCACACACATTTAGAACTTCTGTGTTTTCTTAATGAATTTATCCTTTGGCATTATTTGTTCTCCCCCTTTGTCCATGATTATATGTTTTATCCTGAAGTTTACTTTGTCTGATATTAATAGCCACGTTAGATTTTTTATAAATATTTGTATAGTTTACCTTTTTTCATTCCTTTATTTTAACCCATTTGTGTCTTTATGTTGGATTTCTTATAGATAACACTTAATTAGGTCTTGCTTTCTTGTCCAGCCTAACAATCTTTGGCTTTTAATTAAAGAAATTTTATTTAGTATAGTTACTAATATGGTTGGATGTAAGCCTATCATCTTACTATTTTGTTTTCTACTTGGTCATCTATTGCTACTTTTATATTTCTTATATTTTTCCAGAAAAATCTAGTTTTATATTCTATTTTCTCTCTCTTGGTTTATTACTTATATCTTTTTTTAATGGAATAATGTGTAGGATTAACACTATATATATTTTACTTACCACAGTCTGCTGTCAAATCATAGTATGTATTTTAATGTATAATCTAGCTGGGTATTGTGGTACATGCCTCTAATCCTAGCACTTGGGAGCCTGAGTCAGGAGAATTACTGCTAGTTTGAGGCCAGCCTGGACTGCAAAGTAAGTTCCAGGCCAGCTAGAACTACATAGCAAGACAGTCTTAAAAAAAGCAAGAAAATGTAATCTAAGAATTTTATAATAGTATGCTGCCCTTTCTTGTCCATGCAATTGTTGTTACACATTTCACTTCTAAGAACTGCACAGTACATTACTATTATTTTTTACTTATAATTAATTCTTTATTAAATATATTTTATATTAGAAATATATTTCATATTTATACATATAGTCCCATTTTGAGTATTATTCTTACATAGATCCAAGTTTCAACCTAGTATCGTTTTCCTTTAGGGCCTCCAAAATTTTCCATAGTGTTTCTTATAGTGCAGGTCTCCTGGATGAAAGTCTTATTTTGTTTGCACTTTTCAAGGTTATTTTTGCTGGATATATGTAGTAGCCCCCTTTTCATTACTAAAACAAAAACTGAGATGGGCTGGCTTTATAAAGAAGAGAGGTTTATGTCACTCAAAGTATTGGAATCTGAAGATAAAACAGCAGGTAGCCCCGTGTGTTCAACCTGTGGTGATAATCTAATGGTGACGGACATGTGTGAACAGGTCCCATTGCAAAGGAAGCCAGAGTGATTCAGCGATCAGGTTCACCTTTACAATAACTTGCTCTTGCAAAACCTAACTCAAAGTCACACAAAAACTTCCTTAATTCCCAATGACCTAAGGAATTCCTATTAGGTTCCACCATTTAAAGATTCACAATGTCATTGCCCTCAGGACCAAGCCTCTAACACATGACTCCTGGGGAGACACACTCAAACTGAATCCAAACCTCAACAATCTAGGGAGAATTCGACATTTTTCTTTTCGCTTCCAGCACTCTGACATTGTCTTCGTGCTTGCCTTTTTCCGACAAGAAGTCTATGGGTCCACTTGTCTTTGTTTCCTGTGTGTAATGTATCTTTCTTTCTCTTGTGGCTTTTCAGAATTTCCTTTTTAATCTCTGCCTTTCAGCCATTTGATTCTGATGTAATAATGTGTTTTATTTGTGTTCATTCTGCTTGAGGTTCACTGAGCCCCTTGGGTCTGTATATTCAGGTTTCCATAGAATTTGGAGAAATTTGGCTATTATTCCTTCAACTAGATTTTCTGTTTTCCCATTTTTGTGGGACTTCCATTTTGTATAAATTACACCACTTTATATGGCCCCACAGGTCACTTAACCTCTTTCCTTTTCCACCCAATTTTTTTGTGTGTGCTTCAGTCTAAATAATTTCTTTGATTATTTCTTTCAGTTCTCTGATCTTTTCTTCAATAATACCCTAGTTCTTGTTAAAGTGATCTAAGGAATTTTTTTTTTTTTTTTTTTTTTTGCAGTACTGGGGATCGAACTCAAGACCCTGCGCTTGCTAGGCAAGCGCTTATTCCACTGAGCTATATCCCCAGCCCCTGGAATTTTTCAATTCATTTTGTTCCATGAAATTTCCAAGAATTTCCAAGGAGAAATTCTACTTGTTTCTTTTTATACTCTGCATTTCTCTCTTCATTATGGACATGTTTTCTTTAAATCCATGAGCTATTCTTAAGTACTGTTTTAGAATTCTTGTTTGACAGTTTTATTATTGCTGCCATTCTGGGCCTGGCTAATTGTGTAATTTTTTTTTTTTTAGTGGTTATGATTCATATTTTCCTACTTTAAATGTCTAGTATCTTTTTATTGAGATTGTAAATGTTGCTTTATTTTGTGTCTCTATTGTGTTGTCTTTTTTTAAGAACACTAAAGTTTGTTTTCAAGCATCAACTTACTTATGGATTAGCCTCATCTTTCTGAGCTTGTTGTTAAGCTTTGTTAGGTTGAGTCCAGAGCAGCCATTACACTGGGTGAATTTTTCACTATTGCCATGTCATGACTTCTTGTTTTTAAAACAAAAAAATTTCTCAAATAAATGTTTACAATAAGTAAAATTATGGTTCCCAAAGATGTCCACATCCTAAGTCCCAGAACCTGGGACTATGTTAGGTTATATGATAAGGGGAAGTTAAAATATCAGCTGGAATTAATGTTGCTAATCAGCTGATTTTAAGGAGCTTATCCTGGGTTACCCCAGTGGACCCACAGGTTTTTAGACCCAGAAGAAAGAGGCAGAAGATAGAACCAGAGACACAGCAGTTTGAGGTGGACGTGGCTCTGTGCTGTTGGTGTTGAAAATGGATGCTATGAGTCAAGGGAAGTCAGTGGACCCTTGAAGTGAAAAAGGCAAAGAAAATGATTCTTCTCTCAACCCTCCAAAAAAGATACATCATGCCAACACTTTGATCTTAGCCCCATGAGGTCTGTGTCAGATTTCTGACCCCCACAACTGAAAGATAATAAATTTGTGTTGCTTTAAGCCAGTTAAGTCTATAGTAATTTACTACCACAACAATAGAAAAGTAATACAGTGGTTGATGAGATTTCTCCACACTGACTGGGTAGACTTGTCCCCCAGATCGTGGTGTATGCTGGGAATGTTCCGCTGTTCCGCTTTACAGCTTCTTGGTGGCTCCCTCACCACCCTTTCTCTCAGGCATCATAATTTCTCTGTCCGGTGCCTAAAAACATTGTGTCATATGTTCTTACCGGTTGTCTAGTTATTTGCAGCAGAAAGGAAACAAGTAGTACTGGTTATTAAAACATGGTCAGACTGAGTTCGATCCCCAGTACCGCAAAAAAAAAAAAAAAAACATGGTCAGAAGCAGAACTAATGTGTTCAATTTTGCTTATTGAGAAACAAATCTATATAGTATGAGTTGTTTTTTTTTTAAGTCCTTCCTTCAAGCTGAACACTCATCTCAGTCCTACCTTTCCCAACTATAGCACTGTCTTTCTTTAGTCTTGGCAGCCACCTCTGAAGGTAAAGGAATTCTCCATGTCTCTACCTGCCCTTCCCTTCCTGTGCATCTCAGTATTAATTTCCTCTTAAGGACACAAGTTACATTAGTTTTGGGTCCACTCTACTCCCCCCTGTTTCTATAGCCCACTGACTGTTCTTTCTCATTAAATAACAGCAGCAACTATTTAATGATATAAACTTGATTTGTTAGACAGGGTATCAGGATATTGTCAGGACATAGTTCTTGCCCTCAAGTGACTAATTTTTTGTGGTGGGATCGTATTTTTGATGAAATCTTAACTTTTTTTGTCGTCAGTACTTTCTTCTACCCATAGACAGATTGCTATACACTCCATGTTCTCACATAAATCTCCTCATCCTCATACAGTTATAAAGGATAGGAAAGCAACTGAGACCTGGATCCATGGAGAGAGGTCTCAAACTGAAGACGGAGTGAAAATTTCAGTTATGTGACAATGAAGTATCAAACACAAATGAGGAAGTCTCCATCAGACAATCATACTGAAGGCCAGTTGCCTATTTCATGATCCATATATTGGGTGTATATATATATATATATATATATATATATGTGTGTGTGTGTGTGTGTGTGTGTGTGTGTATATATGTATGTATATATAAAGGAACCTCCTCAAATTAGCTAGAATTCCTTTTCTACTATCCTGGGAGCATGGGAGCTCAAGACAGGAATTGAATTAAAATGCACATTTCTTCCACCCTGAAATCAATGCCAATGATATTGTATAAGTGGGGAGACAGGATGGTTTCACAAAAGGAAAGCACTGGTGTTGACCAGTAGATGCTGGGGGAAAATAAGTCACATTACAGATATTTCCCTAGCAGACCAAAGCTTCTGAAACCTCCAGAGAAGAAGTGCATGTCATGAATGGCCAGTGACCTTTTTGCAATATTAAGTGACCATATTGGTTAAGGCACATGTGTCTAAGAAAGTAGCTGCTTTCACTTCTTCCACTTGTAACATTTTGACGGTGGTGATCTAGGTTGCCAGGCAACTTCTTCCGCATAGACATTCAGGGACCCAGGCCACTATGTCTCCCCAGAGCAAGGAGAAAGCCTAGAGCAACAATATATGGAATTACTAATGAAAGAATCACTCTCATTCACCTTCATGAGTGCTTCCTGAGTACCAGGCACAGTGTTGTGTAGAGACTCCAAGTTCAAACCTCATGATACTCTGTATGATGAAGTCAGTTCTCAGAAAGGCCTACTCCTAGTTCTGGTCAAACCCAGCAAGATTCTTAATCATTCTACTCTATATCAGCCTCTTGATTTATGCTGATGTTATATTCCTAAGAAGTGCTAGTTAATTCAAAAGCATGTACAGCAAAATGAATTTTCTCACAAGAAATGAAGAGAAAGCAAGAGAAGTGCTCTAGTAGTTTGCAAAAGATTCCAGTCATGTAAATAGTTTTGCCATATTGCATTAATATGAGCAATAAATAAACAGTTTATGGGGAAAATGGAATACATTAAAATTTATTCATAGAATAACAACAAAATAGCCACTGACTGATAAGATTGCTGGCCAGTACAGCCTGCAGACACTGGTCTGCAAGTCTCCATTTGCAAACTGATAAGAATTCTAATATACAAAATCTCTCATCGGACTAGTGGAGTTCCCAGCCAAACACCCCTGTTACTCTTTGTGGTCCTGCTTCAACTTGTTCTTAGCATTTTCATCAGAGTGAAGCATACAGCCAAAGCCTGTGATAATAATAGCAATCAAGACCAAATACTGAGTGCTCCATGTAGGCACTGCCCTAAACATACTCATTGACTCATAATCTTCATGCTCACACGACAGGGTGGATTCTGTTACCATCTCCACTTTCTAGGTGTGGAATATGGTCCTGAGAGATTAGCTTCCTAGATAGTTACTTTACATGTCAACTTGGCTAACCCAGATGTCCAGATATTTTTGGATATTTCTGCAAGGGTATGTTTGAATATTATTCTGGGGCTGATTTTGGCTATGACTGACATTTAAATATATAAATTTTGATTTTTTTTAGTTTTTTTTTCTTTTTCCGGTACCAGGGATCGAACTCAGGACCTTGCACTTGCCAGGCAAGCGCTTATGCCACTGAGCTATACCCCCAGCCCCAAATAAATATATAAATTTTGAGTAAAGTAGATTTTTTTTTTTTGGTACCAGGAATTGAACTCAGGACCTTGCACTTGCCAGGCAGGCACTTATGCCACTGAGGTATATCCCCAGCCTTTAGTAAAGTACAGTATCCTCCATAATGTGAGTGAGCCTCATCCCATTAGCTCAATTCTTGAATGCAAAAAAAGGATAAGCCTCCCCTGAAGAGGAGAAAATTTTGCCAGCAGACTGCCTCCGGACTTCATCTGCCTCATTGTCTCTTCTTGGTGACACTGTTTGGGGTCTCAGGCCTAACAACCTCCCCAACCAGGTGTTTGCCCCACCAAGCCTCCACAATGATATGAGCCAATTGCTTATATTTCTTGACACACACATACACTATTAGTTCTGTTTCTCTGGAGAACCCTGACTAGTACAGAATTGGTACTGAGAATGGGGGATGGCCAATGATTTGCTTGGGGTTATCAGGGAGTTGGGAGGAATATGATTGGCATATTGATGACAAGGGTTTTGGGGAGAGGGTCACCAATAGACTTCTCTGAATGGGTGAGAAACATGAAAATGTTTATGTCTCACTTGAATGCTCCCCAAAGGATATCCTCAGCAGAAGAGAGTTGTAATAATCAAGTAGACAAGGTGACTCGTTTTGTGAATGCTACTCAGCCATTTTGCCCAGTCATTCCTATCATTCCCCACTGGGCTCATAAACAGTGGCCGTAGTAGCAGGGGTGGAGATTATGCATAAACTCAGCAACACAGACTTCTGTTCACCATGGTGATCTGACTACAGCCTCTGCTGAGTGCCTAATCTGCCAGCAGCAGAGACCAACACTAAGGCCCCAGTATGGAACCAATTGATCAGCCAGTTACCTGGTGGCAAGTTAATTACACTGGACATCCTATACCATGATATAAGCATTCTGTTCCTGTGGGAATGAACACATACTCTGGATAGAGATCTGCCTTGCCTTTGTGCAATGCTTCTGCCAAAAGTTATCCATAGACTCCTAGAATGTCTACCCACCATCATAGTATACTCTACACAGCCTTACTGCTGACCAAGGAACTCACTTTACAGCAAGTTAAATATGATAGTGGGTCCATGCCATGGAAATTATGATCTTACAGTGTTTCCCATCATCTTGAAGCTGCTGGCTTGATTGAACTAGTAGAATGGGCTTTTGAAGACTCAGTTATAGCATCATGTAAGTGCCTCACAGGGCTGGGAAAGTGTTATGGTTTGTGTTTAGATGCCCCCCCAAAGCCTCATGCAGTCATAGGTGAGGCTTTTCAGAGGTAGCTGGATCTACAGTATTGGATGCTGGAATGGATTCATGGTGCAATACTAGTGTCTTGGTTACTTTTCTCTTGTTGCTGAGACAAAATACCTGGTGTCCAATATTAAGGAAGGACAGGTTTATTTAGTTTACGGTTTGTGGAGGTTTCAGTCCATACTTGGCTGGCTCCAAGGTAGAGTGGCACATGGCACAGGGCAACTGTTCATGGAGGTGGAAGACAGCAAAAGTAACAGGAACAAGGGTGGGTGGGGAACAAGCCTTTTTTTCTCCCTTATATTGTAAGCAGGCTACCCCCACCCAAGGGGCACATAGCACTCACATAACCTCCATGCCTTCCTCTTGCACAGGCTCATGATGAATACAAAGTAAGGACCCTGACCCCTGCTCAGTTCCATAGTTAACCTTCTAAACTTCTCAAATTGACACAATGAACAGCAACCCAGAGCACTAATGGTGTGTCCTTTTCACCCCAGGATATAGAACTGGGGAGTCATTTAGTCAAACCTCTAGACTCTTCAAGTTGACACAACGTATCAACTATAATAGTTAGATTCAAGGGCACTAGGATTAAGGGTGTGATTGCTACTACCTGCCCTGAGTAGTCTGTATAAGATAAAAGGGGCAGAAAGACAGTGTCAAGGTCCCTCGTTGCTTTGCTACCTTCTGCCCTCCATGAACTCTTTCTCCTCTGTGAGGCCTGTCTACCATGCTACCCTGCCTTGGAGTCAGCCAGTGATGGCCTGAAAGCTCTACAAACTGTGAGTCAAATAACCCTTTCTCCTTTGACTCTGGGTGTTGGGTATTTCATCTCAGCAACAAGAAAAGTAACTAGACAACAAGGTTCACCAGGAGGGTGTATATGCCCTGAATCAACTTCCAATGTATGGTGCTGTTTCTCCAATACCTGAAATTTGTGAGTTCAGCAATCAAGAGGTGGAAATGACTCCTAGTGATCATTAAGAAAATTTTTACTTCTTGTCCATACAACCTTATATTCTTCTGGCCTAGAGGTCTTAATTCCAAGCAGAAAAAATGTTTCCACCAGGAGACACAACGATTCCATTGAGGTGGAAGTTATCACTGCCACCTGCCACTTTGGGCCCCTCCAAATCAATGGCAAAGAAGAGGGTTACTACATTGTCTGGGGTGATTGATCCCAGCTGCCAAAGGGAAACCAGATTACCACTCTACAGTGGAGCAAAAGAAGAGTATGTCTGAAATATAAGAGATCTCTTGGAGCATCTTGTAGAATCACCATGCAGTGTATTAAAGTCAACAGGAAATTATCACCCAATCAAGATAGGACTCTGATGGCCCAGTCCTTTAGGAATACAGGTTTTGGGGTCAGCCTTCCAGATAAAGCCTGCCAGATAAAGAAAAACAATGAGCTGAAAAATTGTGGAGGGAATAGTGAATATGGAATGGGTAGTATCAGCAGGTAGTTATAAGCGTCAGATATGACTTTGTGATCAGTTCCAAAACAGTGAGGACTAACATTGTCATGAATGTTTCTTCTTTATTTTTTTATGAGTGTATATGTATGTTTGCATCCCTCTCATCCCCTTATCATATAACAGAAGATGTACTGACTTTGTATCATAGTATCTAAGTATTTTTAACTTTGCCTCTTGGTCTTTAAGTTATAGGAAATCAAGAAGAAGTGTAAAAATCATTCAAAGGCTTGGCTTCCTCTCCTGGGAAGAGGATTAGCACGTTTTCAGTTGTACACAGGATAGTTGTAGCATGTTGGGTAGAATTATGGTCTTGTTATTGCCTTTACTTGGAGATTATGGATGGTTTAGGGAGGTGTGTATGGGTGCCAAGTTGACAAGGGGTAGACTTATGATGGTTCACTTTATGTCCAACTTGGGTGGGCCACAGTGCCCAGGTGTTTGCTCAAAATTATTGAGTACATTTCTATATTTTTGTAAGGGTGTTTCTGACTGAGATTTACATGTAGATCAGTAGCATTTGAGAAAAGCAGATTTGTATTCTGTAATGCGGGTGGACTTCATCTAATCAATTGAAGGCGCAAGTAGAACAGAAGGATGGCTTTCCCCTAAACAAGAGGAAATTCTAGCAACAGACTGCCTCCAGACCTCATCTGCAGCACCAGTTCTGCTGGGTTTACCCCAAGGCTGCCTTGGATTGAATTGCAATTTTTTCCTGGGTCTCAAGCCTGGCAACCTTCTCCATCAGATTTTGGACTTGCCAAGCCCCACAGTGTTATGATCCAATTACTTGAAAGAAATCTCTCCCTCAGAAGGTAGGAAGATAAGTATGTAGGCAGGTAGGTAAGGAGGTAGGTAGGTTGGCAGGCAGATACATAGATGAGAGGTAGATAGGTGACAGAGACTGATTCAATATCTACCTAAAGGTCCTATTGGTGCTGGGTCTTGGAAGAACCCTGGTAAACCTGCCCAAGATTATAAAGCCCCAAATAGTAGAGCTGGCTTATAGCCTGGTGAAAAATCCATAGTATTGAGGTTTACAGCACTATTCGTTTGTATCGGTGCAGCTGATAATGTCCATTTTAAAGCCAATAGCGCTAGGTTTTCCCATTTGTTCATATGAGTCGATCATATTGGTCAGGGGATGTGAACTGTCTATGAAGCTAGCTGCTGTAATAAACAAATCCAAAAGGTCAAAGCCTGCCCACCTTGCCAGCCGACTTCTGGCATATGTTACCAGTTTGACTGGGGTGATCCTGGCTGCCAGATGACTTCCTTCACACAGCCAGTCATCCAGGGACTCAAGCTGCTGCAGACTCTGCTAACTTCAACATGATTTCTAAAATCAGCCTGGGTCTTGACTCCAGTCTAACCAGGCAGAGGGCAAAGGAGCATGGTGGGTCATGCACAGGAAGCTTTTATACTCACTACTACTGCCTTTTCTTTTTTGTTTTTAAAGGCAAGCAGTTTAACTGTGTTAATTTGAACTTATTTTTTATGGATGTTATATGGAGTTTCTAATTTTTGTTTAATGTTATTTCAAATTCCTTAAGTTAACAAGGTATAAAGTGAAAGGCAGGTACACTTCTTAATAAATCAACTGAATTGACAGGAAGGGCTGTTTTACACGGATATTAAGAAAGAGTTGGAGATAAAGTTGGGGTCAGGACCAGATTATAGAAGGCCTTGAATGCCTTGCCAAAGAATTGTGCCTTGTCCCAATGGGGATCTCAGATTCTCTCTCCACTGAACCAACCTCCAGGGATCGTGGGGCCACCTTAAAGTCTTCCTGCTGCATAGTGAAATTAAGCAACTTTCTCCAGGACACACTGCTCTTGAGCATCACAGATAGGACTTGACCCAGACTCCCTCTCCTCAATTTCCACACCCATTCCATCCACATGAGTCTTACTCGTTATAATCCTCATCTCAAATGAATATATTTGCCTCTGTGTCTTCAGCAAAGCACTAAGCTACTCTCCTGGCACAAGCAGAACGCTGCTTCTCATCCGCAGAGCTGAAGACCAGATTCTGACACATGCCGCCTCCACACAGGAGATCCCATTCCCACCAACAAAGCTTCCCCGGTGACATTTACTCTGGTTCTACCTTCACGTCACACTAATATATCTAACAGGCTTACACAAGCAGGGAAAGAAAATTTTTCAGAAAGCTAGACATTGACTCAGAGCACCGCAGGCAGGAAGCACATGGGCAGGAACAAATGGGAAAAGGTTCAGTGGAAAACAACTGGGAGGAAGCCTTGCACTGCTGGGATGTCAGCCTTGGATGGACCCCAGCAGCAGCTGATTCTCTACCATATAACTGGCTGAAAAAACACATCTCTGTAAAAATAAAGAAAAGCCTAACCAAGTGCAGCTGCCATCTCCCAATAATTAGATTTGGAGGATTAATGCTGAGATGAATGGAAGATATCATGTGGTCACTGCTAGAAATACTTGCCATCCCCGCCTAACTACACTGCTAGACACTGGGGTTCTTAGCAGACCCACATATGTTTGTTTTTAATTAAAATGTGCTGAATGAACCGTTAGCTGCACTGAAATAATGAAGAAAAGCAACACAAGACAAATCGGCTAATTGACAACTCCAAACACTCCATTTTATACCCTTCAGTTATGTTAATGGAGATTTTCAATATGTTCTAGTTGAAATAATAATTACACAAACACAGTTACATAATAATCTAAGAGGTAGATAAAAATATATTATAAATAACGACAGCAACAGAAACCACAAATGGGTCAAAGGATTACAAATTCATTCTCTCAGGCCTCATTCCAATGAGTATTTATTGAGTGCTTATTGCTTATTAAGAGCCACGCTCTTATGGACTAATGCCTATGATGAGATCATCCCAGTGTTTTCAAACATACATTTTGGTATAAAATCACATGAGTATGGCGGTACTATGCAGAGTACGTCCCCAACCACATGGTAAAGCAAAACAGCAAGTAACTCTTCTAAGAAGAAGACCTAGATATTTTAAGTCTTTTCAAAAGCTAGCATTTGTGAAGGCAGAGAATCTGGCCAAAATCTTGACAAATTACATTTTATTCAGTACACATGAAACTAGCGCAGCTGCCCGAAGGAAGGTGCGTCCTGGGATTGTTTACATACACACGCCATCTTCCAAGTAGACCGTAAATAAGGGGTTTATTGGAAGTCTTTCCAAAGATCATGGCAGAATTTCAGCCATGAGATAACCAGAATCCTGGCCAGAAGTGGGAGTGATGGCAACTGTCAAATGTCTTTGGATATCTCATGGAAATTAATCCCTTGGCTGAGTAGTGTTTAGTGAATGGAGGAGAATAATTCGGAGTCACTAAACACCCCTGCTCTTAACTGGAGGGACAGGATATCAATGGATAAATTGACTCCTATGCTCTTTGGCTTTATTTACAACTAACTGCAAAGCTTCAATCTCATCCATATTCAATCAGAGAAAACTGGCTCATCCAAGACAAGATGGGAGCCAAATTTGGGGCAAGGCGAAGGGTGACATCATCTGAAAGGGCTGGAAATGAAGTGTAAATTTGAATATCATCTGTATCTAAGTGATAATTAAAACTGTGAGATTCAATCCATGCCAAGACAGAAAGTCAATAAAAATGAAGAACAACAGACTCCCAAGCCACGTGTTACTTCTGAAATGGAGATTTTTTTTTTTTTTTTGGTCAAATTGGTGGGGGCGAGAGTTTCCTGCTGAAACATTTCTAAAACAGACACAGATCACTTGCAAGAAGGCTAGAACCCTTTGCAGATAGTCTTTGAATTGCTTGAACATTGATCAGAATGTTGGTTTTTCTGCAAGATAGAATGCCAAGGAAACAGGAAGTCATTCCATTCAGTTTAGGGAAGACCCCGTGCTCCAAGTAGATTATGTTAGTAAATAATGCCCAAGAGAATCACCAATTCAAGCTCACACTTAGTTGTCCTTTTCCAGTCTGGAGCTAAATTTGGGCAGGAAACCCAGTTTGCTTTCATCAGGGCACTCCATGATTTTACTCATGCAGTAAAGAAACAGGAGCTGTGTTCTGAGCTGGTTGAACAATTTACCAGTGGAATAACTGAAGTGAGATTGAAGCAACTTGAAGCCAGTGACATGGAGACAAATCCACAAGAAATTTTTTCTTTAGAAAAGGGCAGTTTTCACACCAGTCCTTCCCCTAGAGACCACTGCAAGTTCTTTTTACTTTTGACTACCAGCTATCTTTCCAGTTCATAAAATATTCTTAAAGCCACCAAGTTCTTCAGTAGCTTGGACTAGGTAGAGAGTGAGCTTCCCCATGAATGAAAGCTGCTACAGGAAGAATGTAATCCCTGCTCTTCGTATGCTAGTATCCTAAAGCCAAGGGCCCAGCAAGTGACCACATTCAGAGTTCAGATCTTCAAAGTGGTAGTTATGTTAAAATGGAGTCAGTAGGGTGGGACCTAATCCAACAAGGCTCGTGTTCCTATAAGGAATGAAATTTAGGACACAGAGAAGCATAGAGGGAAGCCCCAGGGAGAAGAGGCCCACCCACAAGCCAAGGAGAGAAGCCAACCATTTTATTCAGTACACATGAAGCTAGGGCAGCTGCCTGAAGGAAGGTGTGTCCTGGGATTGTTTCCGTACACACGCCATATTCTTTCAGAAGAAACCAACCATGACCCCAGGAGCGCAGACTGCTAGCCTACAGAACTGTGAATGAATGTATGAGGTGTGATACAAAAAATAGTGTTTAAGTTTTTAAAAATTATTATAGCAAAAGACCTATTGCCATTGATTCTCCTGAAAACACTTCCTCTCACTTCAAAGGCACTTATTCCAGTCTTCTTACCCCTTTCAGAAAGTGACTCTGGAGGCCTCTTTTATAAGGACCATTAGTTGCACTGTCATGGCTGCCTTCATGTCCTGAATTAATTCAAATATTTACTTTCATGGTCATTTTGACTTTAGAGAAGAGACAAATGTCCCATGGTGCCAGGTCAGGTGAGTAAGGTAGATGAGGACACAATGTCATGTTTTTACAACCTTACCCTTCTGTTCAATGGTGCTTGGCAGTAGCATACACCATATTATTTTATCAAACCTTATAAAGACACTTACGAATGTCATCAAGACACTCAGAAAACAGCAAGCACAAAGGGATACATGTGTTCAAAACAAGGGGGAATATTCTGAGAGGGATTAATGGCAGTGTGTCTTTTACTGTAATAAATTTTTTTAGATTTAAACATTCACTGTATTTGTTGATCGCCCCTGTGTTTGTTGTTTAAGCCATCCAGTCTGTGGTACTTGGTTAGGGCAGTGTTAGCAGACTAATTAAGTGGGTTAATAGAAATCATGCAAGCTTAAGTACTCTTCGTGGAAGCTTCTTGCCTTTAATGTCTTCTCTCATTTTAGAAATAGACCTACTCAATAGGTTCATCTGTTATATCATCCTAACCAAATTAATGAATATATATATATATATATATATATATATATATATATATATAGTTTGTTTTGTTTTTAAGTTAAACTTTTCTGGTTTTAGTCTCCTCATTTCTAAATTGTTATGAAAAACTCTCAGTTCTTAGAAGTATTAAGTCTGGAAATAGATTCTCAAAAAATTACAAAAAACTTCTTTCATCCACCATTCCTTGTGTAATCATAAAATAAAATAACTCCTCAAATGTCTTTTCCTCTAAATAATCTATTACAGTTTGAAGTTAGCCTGGTTTAGTCATTTACTATGTGAGTTTGGACAAGTTACTTAGACTCATGGCTCCTCACAACCTGCTTCCTAAAGCTGTGAAGATTAAAACTCAGATGACAGCTGTCTGGAGACTCTGGCAAACGGCCTGGTGCATGGTAGGAGTTCAGGACAAGTTGCTTTCATCCTCCTAAAGCACCAGCCGGTTATTCACTTGCAGAGAAATGTCTATTGCCTTGGATATTATACTCCTTTACTTATTTATGTCCCTTCTCATTCTAAGAGGATTTTAGGCAGCTCATAAATATATCTGCAGAATAAATTAGTCCTGGTAGGGAAAAAATAGTGTAAAGTAATAGAAGTTATCATTGACTGCTTTCCTGTAATAAATTCAACAGGAGTTCATAAGGCTGATCCCTACAGTAACCTACTATTGCATGAGTCCAAAGTATACAGAGAAGGACCAATATTTTTCTAGAGAGATCAAGATGAAATGAGGTCCCACTGTGCAGTTTTCATGCTTTCACTTCACCCAAAAGTAAGTTCAAAGTATGCTCAGCTATGGATGGGTTGACCATCTTCTTTGCTTTTCTTTTTCTTTAAAAATTTAAGATATACAGGAAAATACAGAGTATTATAGCCAAGCTCCTACTTCTACCACTCCAAATTAGAAGCCATTCATATTTCACCATATTTCCTTCCAATATTTGTTAAAGAAACAAAACCCTACAGCTGAAGTCTTGTTGAACTACTCAACATGGGAGTAATCTCTAATGAGTTTTCATAGATCCTTCCAGACAGTTAAATGCTTATGTGCATATAGAATGTTTCCATACAGGCTTGTGTGTATGTTTCATGTCCATAAGTTGTATTATATGATGTATACCATTATTAATCATGCTTTTCAATTCAGCATTGCGTTCAGAGTTGGAGATACACAGTATCTTTTCTTTCCACTTGAGAATAAATTATCCCAACACCATTTACTGAAATATCAAATACTCTAATCACTAAAAAATACAGTAAAGCATTTGCGAATAATCTCATTTTGCATAGTATAATTTCCTGATAAATCCTCCATAATGTATTAGAAGAAAAATGCACCCCTAGGTAAGTAAATAAGCTGACCCAAATGGGTATTTGGCTATCAGCCAAGCAAATGTTAAAGGTTGTTTGCCAAAAACTGGTTTTGATATTGGAAGATTTGACGTTAAGCCCTCCTTTCTGACAGTCATGGATGGCAGGGCCAGGTGCCTTGGTGATTACACTGTGTCAGTGGCGCTTAGAAGAAGACTTGTCTTTGCATTGTCCCCACCAAGGAAATGGCCCACCAGAGCAGTCATCTCTAGAATTGCATGCTGCAGCGTGGTCTCTGAGGATGGGAGATGGGGCCTTTTGTGGGGAAACTAACTTTTCACTGAATTGTCTTTCTGCTTCTCCTAACTTCTTTTGACCATATGCCTGCATTATTGACTCAGCATGATGATTTTTTTTTAAGTGCCAAAGAAACCTTAATATGTCACTAAGACACTAAAGAAAATGCCTTTAAAAAAACCAACAGAGAGACATGAGAACTGTAGGGAGGAAGGGCTCATAATTCACATAGAAATGATAGTTCATCTCCATTGTCTGAATAATTTGCGTCACTGGTTATCTAATATTTCTTAGCCACAAAACACAGTGGTTCAAATGAGGTCTTCCTCAGAAGAGCCAGAACAGATGAAATAAAAATATTCCAGTTTAACATGGGATTGCCCCCAGGGTTCTCCACTGAAAACCTTCCTGTAAAGTTAATTTATTTGGGGTTATGGATAACTTGTCATGATCTTTTGCATTCTTCCCGTAGCAATACTGTCCCCCAAATTCACATGGATTCACTCAGTCAGTAAACACTGCTTAAGCGCCAAAGAGGAGTTGGTGACCCGGGGGACGTGGGAAGGGAAATGATGGAAAGTCAGGGAAGGCAGCAGGCTTCACTGCCTGCAGGGGAAGGCAGGGAGGAAGCAGGCTGGCAGGTTATGGGGTGAGGGTGTTCAGTGCAGGGGGCTGCATGGGACATCTGTTGGCTGTAGCAGGTGCTGAAACTGGAGAGGGAGGGAGGGGTGAGTTATTACTGCCCAGTGGACCTTTCTAAGTTTGGACTTGGAGGTCTGTGGGGAAGTGATTAAAGGATTTTAAGCAGTGCATTGACACATTCGGAATGAGCACTCTGGCCGAAGTGAGTACTGAGATGGGGCATGGCTAAGTCAGGGAGGCTGCGTAGGAGAGAGGCACAGCCGTGCAGGCAGCATACGAGGGAACAAGCCCAAGTGAAACTGCAGAGATGAAGCAGAGGAGGCTAAGACAGAATAGCCCAGATGTTGGCGGGAGGAGTGTCTGGGAGATTTCTCGAGTTTGGGGTTGTGTGCCTGAGTAGGGCTGGATAACATGCCATTCCATAACACGAGGAGGATGAGATAAAGGATTTGGGGCAATAGGTGATGACTTCCACTTGGGGGAAGGTTTTGTTTGATGTACTTGTACAGCAGCGAATGTGGGCACAGCAGGCAATGGTCCCTTCAGTCGTGGAGCTGAGGAGAGAGACGTGGGATGGAAGTGCCGATGTGGGGGCGGCGCTTACTGAGAACAGAACGGCGGTGAAGCCCCTGGGAGAACATGAGCAATGAGAAGAAGAGGGTCTCAAGTGGGCAAGGGAAGGACCCAGGATAGACTGAGATGGCCCAGCACGGAGGAAGGAAGCGAGCTGGGACGTGGGGAGCAAAGAAACCAAGGGAGGGTGCTTAGGAGAGGTGGAGTCATCAGTACGACCAGACCAAACGCCGTGCAGAGAAGGAACTAAGGGCCAGAGGACCCAGTAGATGTGGCCACTAGCAGCTCATGGGGATGATGAGGAGAGTGTTTCCTGGGGATGGGGGTGGGACACCGCACAGCAGGACTCACGTGGTAAATGGGCAGTGAGAGGCTGGAGACAAGCAGATGAGGACCTCCTTCCAGGGCCTGCGATGACGCAGTGCGAGCCGCCTCTAGATGAGTCATCTTCCATACTCAGATGAATGATACAGCAGATGGCAGAACCAACTGGACAGGAGAAGCCCCTGGGCTATCTCTTTTTAATACCTAAACCCAAGCCAGATTTAATTGGTCCAGGTTGCAACGTGGGCAAGGATATATTTTTAAAGCTCCACAAGAGTCTAATGCATGGCTAGGAACTACTGTTCTACCTAGCCTCCATTTTTATTTTCCCTTTTTTCTCCTTCCTTCCTTCCTTCCTTCCTTCCTTCCTTCCTTCCTTCCTTCCTTCCCTCCCTCCCTCCCTCCTTCACTCCCTCTCTTCCTTGTGCTGGGGATTGAATCAAGACACCACCCTCAGCAAATAATCTATCACTAAGCTACATCCACAGCCCTTTATTTTATTGTTTGAGACAGTTCTTATTAAGTTGCATAGGCTAGCCTCAATCTTGCAATCCTCCTGCCTCAGCCTCCTGCTGGTATTACAGATAGATGTGTACACCACCATGATTGACAGTTATTTCCTATTTTGAGCAACAAAAGACTGAATTATCTGATTCTGGGAGAAGTCAGATTACTTTCATATTGATCCATTTGTCCAGACACACAGGAGAGCTTAGTAAAGCAAATTCACATGTGTCTATGCTGAAATGAGGGGAACGGTAAAGGTGTGGTCTCCTCTGACAGGGAGAGAAATAGCACTGGCTTCCCAGAGCATAAAAACTGTCCCCCAAATCATTCTGTTTCATTACTCACTGAACATCCTCTGACAATGAAGATTTGGTGACTTAATAGTTTATATATATTTCAAAATTTGAAAGGAATATATATGTAGGACAGAAAAACTTAAACACTACAGAGGTCACATTCTCCCCTCTAAACCACCGCTACCTGCAGCCGCATCCCCGAGCCAACTGCTTGACAATTCCTGTTTTTGTTTCTGCTGCCAGAAACCTTCTGCAACCTCAAACAGAGCTCTGAAGAAACAGGGACTGCCCGAGGGCTCTTTGGCAACTTTGCTTTGAAGGTCAACTCTTTTTCTCTGCCCGACCCTTCCTCCTCCATTTTCTCCTGGGTGTTGTTCCCAAAAACACTCACCCAAAGACATCTGTCTCAAAGTCTGTTTCCTGAGGAACTAATCTTCCAACCATACTTTTATTTCTTACCCAGCACGGTACTCTATAAACACCCTCTACCACACACACACACACACACAGCTGAGTGTTTACAGGGGTTATGGGATTGTTGTGGGAGGTGGTGTTTCAGGATAGGAGATGGAATGAGGGGTGAGTTTCACTTGAAGGGAGGTGGTAGGGGCTGGGATCCAAGACACGAAGGGACAGGAGGAGGAACTGAGCTCAGTCAGAGGTAGCAGGGAAGACAGAGTGAGGTACAGATTGTGACTCTGGCTACTGGATGGGCACAGGAGGCAGAAGAAGTGGTACTGGCGGTGGTGACCGAAGCTGCTCGTGAAGAAGAGTGCTCTATTTGGGGGTCCAGTTTTTTATTCTGCCATGCACATTCCTAGCGCCCCTGGTCAGGGCTGGTAGGGGATGAACGTAGACCTGAACTGAAAGATGAGCAACAATGATGTTGTTATGGAATAGCCAGATTGGTGAATCCGTTTGCTACAATTCACTTAATTTTAAGTTCCTGTTAATTTAACCTAGAATTAGTTTATGAGAATCTATGCTATAAAGAAGAGGCTGGGGGGAGAAGCCAGCTTCCTGAGGCGAGGATTACTAATGCCATTCCATATCAAGTTAGTTAAATTTAAATGCAGCTTCATTTGGAATGACAGAAAGCCCCCAAATAATAAAACATCAAACAAAACAGAAAAGTGTCTGTCTGATATAAGCCAGCTCTGGATGTGGACAGGGCAGAGGCTGTCCTGGTCGTTTTGCAGTCATCAGAAACTCAGTCTCTGTCAAGAATGGGGTCCGCCTCATGGTCCTAGTGGCTGCTGGAGTTCCAGCCTTTGCATTCTCACCAGAGGGCAGAGGACAGCGGAAGAGGCCATGGCGAGCTGCAGAGAAGCTTGGTGACCATGTTTCCAGCTAAGACTTGTGAGTTCCAGTTCCAAGACAGAAAGGAAGAACGAGCACAAGGAGACACCAGTGGCATCATCTGCTGTCCACCTTCCCGTATCCCTGCCTCCTGACCAGGGGTGCCCTCCATCTGCTCACTCAGCCCTGCTCTAGGGCCGACTGATATGCACAGAGTCACCAGCAGGGAGTCCACCTCCATGGTCACTGCTGTGGGTCTGCTGCCTTGCTCTTCTGCGCCTTCAGGCTAGAGAACTGGACTTCTGCCTCTGTTCCCCCCGGTGCTCCTCCCCAACAGTGTTGGCCTGTGGACCTTGCTGATGCTCTCTCTCTGGAGTCTTGTGTCTCTCCCTACTCAGTCTCTCAGACACAGGCCAGGGACCGCTACTGATGGGTTGGAGGTCCCAGGGCCAGGCCACAGGGCTTTGCAATTGCTTCCTGCATGGACCTTCCTAACAAGTTGCTCAAATTACATCTGAACCTGACATGGCATTACCGTATCAACAATGATAAGAGTAAGCAAAATCTTTGTTTTTCCCTTACAAGGATTAATTACAAAACAAACACCAATATTTTAGGAGCTATTTTTAATCAGAAAACAAAAATTTGAATCCCACAGGAAAATGAATACCCTCATGGCTTAGATCACCAGCTTTGAGAGGACCATGACCTCCCAGCTGAGTGTGGATGGCAGTCTTGCTTCTCTCTCTTGCTTGCTGGGTGACTTTGGCATCTGACTTACTGTTCCTGACCATTGGCTTCCAGGTTTGTAGACCTGTCCTCAGATGGTACCTATCTTTCCAAGCTTATGAAGATGACAGAAGATTAAATGAGACCACCCTATAAAGGCACTGGCACACTGGCTGGCATGTGGTATCTACAAAGTAAATGTCACCTGTCATCATAATCATAAATTATAAATGTTAGCTATTATTATACCATTTTTAAGTATTTTAACTATGGGTAAATTGACACTGTTTTTGTTTTGTTTTGTTGGTATTGAGGATTGAGTCTAGGACCTTCTCACCCTTAGCCCTTATTTATTTTTTACTTTGAGACAGGGTCTTGGTAAGTTGCTAAATTGTCCAGACTGAGCTTGAACTTGGAATCTTTCCCCCTCAGCCTCCCAGAATGCTGGGATTATTAAACCAGCATAAACCAGCATGTCAGGCCATTTTGGTAAATACTCTTAAAGCACTAGACAAATGCTTCTGCGTATTTTTTCCAAACCTATCAACTCAGTGGTCAGTTTAGCAGCTCACTCAACAGCCACCACTTCTGACAGTACATCCTGGAGCAGCACCCGGGGGTGAGCTAGCACAGAGCTTGTCCTGTGGGCATGTGTGCCTTTCTCCCCGACCTGCTCTTCCTCCCTACACGCTGATCTCTTTCTGTCACCCCATTTCATCTTGGTCCGTTTCACTTTCTTTTCTATACAACTTTTCTTTTTTATACAATAAATAGGTAACGTATGATTAATTTAGAAAATCTAGAAAAGTAATTACTGGGAACAAATATGTAATCCATCGTGGTTAACCTCCTGGATACCTTCTCACACACATGCTTGTTTTCATGGAAATAAAATCATATAACTAGATGAGTGGTTCACAATCAGGGTGATTTTGTCAGAGGACATGTGGCAGTGTCCTCAGGCATTCTGGGTTGTGAAAACTGGGGCAGGTGGTGCTACTGGCACCTAGTGGTAGAGACAAGGGACAAAGTAGCCCCAAATGCCAAAAGGAAAGTGGTCCAGACCAGGGTTCAACAAATCATATCACTCCTACATTGGCTTTCTGTTTTTATAAATAAAGTTTTATTGCAACACAGTGACATCCATTTAATTACCTATTATCTATGGCTATGTTTGCCTTACAAGGCATTTGAGTAGTGGAAAGAGACTATGTGAGCACAAAGTCTAAAATAAATGTGAACTGTTTATGACATTTTGCGTTTTCCTAGAACCACACTTTTTATGTACAAAGAAGCAAAGGATATTAGTTTTAATGTGTCCAAAATATTATCATTTCTACCTTTCAATCATTTAAAGTCATCAATGAGATATATTCGTCTCCCCCATACATACTCTTCACTTTTAGCATATCCTGGTTTGGACCAGCTACCTCCCAAGTTCTCATGGGGCCAGTGCCTATGGTATTGGACAATGCAGGTTTTCACTTAACATAAATAAAAGTCTTTTCATATTCCCTATACATTTACATATTGCTTTTATTTTTATTTTTTTTTTAAATTTTATTTTAAAGACAAAAGAATGGAGACATATGAACCAGAAAAGCCATAAACAATACAGAAAATACAAAGTTATACAGAATATAGTAGGGAATTAGAACTGGATTTTGTATTACATAGTTATCTTCACATTAGTTAACACAAAAACATTAAAGGAAATACCAAATTAGAGATAAGATAGTAGGGAATTTGCACTGGATGCTGTATAATATAAAGTTATCTTCATTTCTGCTAGTACAAAAACGACTGAGGAAATACAGAATTATAGAGAACATAGAAGGGAATTAGCTCTGGATGCTGTCCTACATAATGTTACCTTCATCTTTGTTACTCAGGTTACACAGATGATGGCCCTTTTGATCAGTTCGT
>PVLD010019621.1:0-35921 GCA_004027595.1 Dinomys branickii
TGCAGGAGGGCTGCTGCCGCCCCATCACCTGCTGCCCGTCGTCGTGCACGGCCGTGGTGTGCAGGCCCTGCTGCTGGGCGTCCACCTGCTGCCAGCCGGTGAGTGTGCAGGCTCCGTGCTGCCGCCCTGCGTGCTGCCAGCCTGCGCCCTGCCGCGTGACCTGCAGGGGCCCCAGCTTCGACCCCTGCTGCTGCTGAGCGGTGGGCTCAGTCCTTGGAGCAGGCAAGCCATCGAGCTCCTGCACAGGCCGGAGTCCCCTTTCTCTACCTAAGAAGACTCTGCCCCAAGCCATCAGAATCCCAAACCAACCCTGGCTCATCTAGGAAGCCCTGGGCTGTCTGTGTGTTCCCACAGAAGTAATGTCCTTCTTCCCACCTTAGGTCTAAGGTCTGACGGTGTGTGTACCTCTTAATAAACTTCTCTTCCTTGACCTCCCAAACATGGCTTGGGTTTTATTTATTCATGCTAATTTTGTTTTCACTAAAGTTTGATACAATGAAAACAAGGTATGGTGTACCAGAGACATTCCAGTTGAGTTGAAAATGTTCCGCTCTTTAAAAACAAGCAAACACAGAACAAAAAAGCCTCCTAACAGATGAGTCAAATCCACTGCAACACAACTAAAAAGTGGGAACATGAGAAACAAAAGAATCAAAGATGTGGGGCGAGGGAAAGTATTACACTTTAGAAACAGAATTGAAGAGAAAATGGAAAGACAGCTTTTTCAAATGGGGAGAGGATCAGGAGTTAGCAGGAGCAAGAAGAGATGGGAGGAGAAGAAGCCGAGAATTACCGTGGTAGATACACATACAGATGCGTCACAATAACTGTAATCATTATGTACTGTGAACAGGTATTAAAATACATTAAACATTTAAAAATGAGATGAATATAAATTTAAAAATGCGGCAAACCCACGGAGAAGTCACTACTGATTGGGGAGAACAAAAATGATTGAAAGAAGCTAGCATTGCACATGAGCTAAGATTTTGCTGTCCAGATGGGAAGGAAGTTGGCATTCTCAGCAATGGAAAAAGTACAGGTAAAGTGTGGAGAAGACGCCACCATGGCTCTCCACAGGGCACTTTGCCTGGGAACTCTGGATATATCCCAGGCGGGAACAGAGAGTGAAGTTAGAAAATGTGTATGCTTTGCATATTGGCCAAAGGAGCAGGCAAGTAAGCACTAAAGAGCCATTGGAGGTTTAGGGGCAGGAAATGGCATGACAAGAGCTGGCACTGGGATGATACTTAGGGAAGCTCCTTATAAAAACAGAAGACCAAAGTCTACAGAAGTCATAACTATGCATAAACTAATCAAGAGGCCATTGCCCTAGTCCAAGCGATGTGCAAGAACTGGGCTAAGATGAATAAAAAACATGTAATGATTTGGGTAGACATGGAAACACTGAAGGTACTAAGTGAGTTGAATATAAGAATTGAGAAACAAGAAGTAAACGTGACTTATTGCAGTTCTTGGAAAACTCTTTGGTTCTGAGAACAAAGGAATTTGAACATACTTACACCTAGGTATTGCATTTAAAATCACTATTTTGTACCATGCTCACTCCTGCATATTTCTATTTTAAGCCATTATACTATATTCAAAATAAAAGGAGAAAACAAGTTTTACTAACAATAATGATTCTGGAAGCAGTATGGTACAGAATGAAAAGAATTGGTCTAGAAAGGAATTTTATACCCAGCTATTCTGGTCATTCTGTGTGAATGCAGAAAGTCATTTAACTTCCCCAAGATGTATCCCTTCCAAACTCAATAGTATTCTAGGATCTACTGACACTGAGGAAAATTTAAAGTAGTGCATATCATAACACCAATGTTACAATTTATAACTTAGAGGTTTGGTGGCTGGAAGGATTCATATCCTTGATTTATATCCTTGACTAATCCTTCCTGTTGGTTTCACACTGATTTGTGCACTGGAGTAAGATATAAAACAGACAATAGGGTCTTGCTTTCCATGTAACTCTTTAGTGCTCTGTGAAGAGTGGAATTAAATAAACATGTACTATGTACTCCAGGACTGATGTCAGTTTCTACACCTACAATATGAATAATTATTCAATGGTTACATATAATCATTTTCAAGTTCATAATAGCAGTCATGGTTACCACCTGACATGAACATCTTTAACTGAAACCTCATGAGTCATATTCCAGGGTAATCTATTGCTGTATAATTCATTACCTCCACGTCATAAAAAGATGATTCTGTGCTTCTATTTGATAGGAAATAAACATTTTGTTTGTTGGACAGCACTTTTTTTTTCACTTCTCTTCAGGTGACCTTAAATATTCAGTGAAAAAAAATCACATTTTTCATTTGGCAACTATGAGGAATTGTTTCAACTTTCCTTCTGCTGGAATTTATCTTGATCTTTATACCAACTGAACCATATATGATAACCTATTTCTTAACCTGGCTTATAAACACTTTGATACAGAAAAAAGTGTGTCCTAATTCCTTCTTTTTCATTCATCGGTCCTCCTGAGTTCACCTGTAAAAGGCTGTGTGGTGCAGCAACGTCTGATGCAATAACCTGAAAGTAAATCCTGCCTTTGAGAAATGCTGCCCAAATAATCCAGGTAGCAGAGAAGTGTAAGTTTCACTTCTAATATTTTCCAGTTACTACATACAAATTTTGGATGTCTGAGGTTCCAGAGAGGTCACAGAGACTGGGGGAAGACCCAACATCTGGAGAGATCCATGAATTTGTATGAATATGAGGTTTATCAGAGTTGATTATAGAGGCTATAGCTTATCAATCTGAATATAGAAATAGAGTCTTACAAGGAGGATCATCCATGGCCTAAAATTCTTTACCAGAGAGTTGAGGCTTGATAAATATGACCCTCAAATCACACCATCTTAGGGGTAAGAGTCACATGTCAGATGCTACAACCATAAGCACAAAAGACTCAAACCGAGGCTTGCGTGGAAATTATAGCATAGTTTGGAAATGAAACATTAACATTTCTACCAAGGATGAACACATTTGGCGATTATTAGCTGAGTAATAAGGGCAAACCAATTTGGAGATTTTTTAAAAGTAACTCAGCATTTGAGCAGAGGACCCCAGGGAAGCTGGCTGAAGGAGTAATAAGGTAAAAATGCTTCTGTCGCAGGCGCATCAACCGGCCGTGGCTTATAAAAGGCACAGGTGAGCTGAGCCACCATCATTCAGAAACTTGTCTTAGCAGCGCACCTCTCACTCACCCCAGCTCCTCACACCATGGCCTGCTGCACTACCAGCTTCTGCGGGATTCCCAGCTGCTCCACCACCGCGAACTGTGGTTCCAGCTGCTCCCAGCTCAGCTGCTCCCAGCCCAGCTGCTGCCAGACCAGCTGCTGCCAGCCCAGCTGCTGCCAGACCAGCTGCTGCCAGCCAACCTGCTGCCAGACCAGCTGCTGCCAGCCAACCTGCTGCCAGACCAGCTGCTGCGGAACCAGCTGTGGCCAGGAGGGTGGCAGCAGTGCCGGTGCCCTGAGCTGCCGCACCAGGTGGTGTCGCCCAGACTGCCGCGTGGAGGGCACCTGCCTGCCCCCCTGCTGCGTGGTGAGCTGCACGCCCCCAACCTGCTGCCAGCTGCACCATGCCCAGGCCTCCTGCTGCCGCCCATCCTACTGTGGACAGTCCTGCTGCCGCCCGGCCTGCTGCTGCTACTGCTGCGAGCCCCCTTGCAGCCAGCCCAGCTGCTGCGAGCCCAGCTGCTAAAAACCTTCTTCCGATGGAAACTTTGAGCAATGGCACTTCAAAACTAACCAACGCTGAGTCCCCATACACTTCTGGACTCCGATACCCATAACCCAGCTTGTACCCTCTCATGGTACAGCTACTCAGTTTTCCCAGGAGGTAAATTCATTTGCAGTAGAAGATCAAAACTCTTCCACAGACCTCAATATCAGCAGCAGTCCTCCCATGTGAGAAGGGACCTGTAATAACCTACTACAAGTGTCATCTGAAATGTCCCAGTGCGTCACTGAGACTTGGATTTAATAAAACAATGTTCATCTCTCTATTGCAGTCTTGTTAGAACTTTCTTTAATGGTATTTGGATATTGGAATTATTAAAAATCTCAACATGGCCTATCATTTTTTTTCTTTAATAATAGTCTTTAAAACTCATTTTTCTTTGTTTTGCCACTGAATGTCCCTATACTCTGCAGCCAAATTATATAGTTAAAAGGACACCATTGCAGTTTAGAACTATTTCCCCAGGTCCTTACTTAGGCAAAGTGGTAAGATTAAGGTTTTAGAAGATCACTTGTACAGAAAGGAAACGCCATTGATCTTCCTAAGATGTGTAAATACACACCCGTCACTCATACATGAGTCCACATAATTCACCCAATGATCAAGATATACAAAAGTTCAGTGCAAAGTAGGAAAAGTCATAGATACACAAGTGCAGAATAATGCACCAGATGTGAAAGCGCCCCAACACATGGTCCAAACTTGGAAACTAACACTGTGTGACATCTTGGGTCAGTCCTTTCACTTGCTTGGGCACCCATCTCACATCTGAAAATTGAGTTGTATTACTTGCAATGTCTCCTCCAGGCACAGACATAGAGGGGTAAATCTCCTCCTAAACAGATGGTGCTAACAAGGAATGCCCAAGGGGAAAATATGCAATAGCCATCTTGCAGGTTTATAAGCACAGGAGAGTATTAAAAGGACTGAGATGCCTGGCAAAACCTCGATGACCATCACCCCCAAGAAGAGTTAGCCAAGAAGTCCTCTGTGCTTATTTTACAGGTTGACATCCTGTAACACTAGCGGTGCTCAAATATGCTTCGGGAGATGGTGGAAGGAATTTTGATCGGTATGTGCACTGTGCTGATACAGGCCTCTCACACATCGTGAGGCAGAAAACCAATGTTCATTACAGGGGCGGGTTGAAACAAGCATGCTGCTGCCCATACACCAGCACTATTCCTATTTCAGTCTGAAGAGGGTTCTGGAGTAGAGCAAGAATAAATAAAAGACACATCTTGAGGCTTCCATTCCCTTGGATGAAGTCTTTGGTCCTAAAATCAGCATGGTGAGCCAGGACCTGAGCATAGAGGAGTATGGGAAGTGATTACTTAAGTTACGGGTTATTCTCTGGCATAATGAACAGATCCTCTACTAGCATGGCTTTATTCGAATTAGGAAAAGGCAGCACCTTGGGATAAACACAGACCTGGGGCACCTAGCTTGCACCACGGTGGTGTGAGGGTCCCCTGGTGCTCCTTCCTCTGACTACACAGAGCCACATGTCAGGACACAAGTTCCAATCTACACTTGATGGTTCTCCAGTGTGGACCACGTTCCCCTCATCCATCATGCAGATCTCTTGTCTGCTATCAGGATAAGAAGGTTTAGCTTTGATGTACATTTTACTTAGAAGGGCTCTAGCTCAGTAGCATCAAGGAGACCTAGGTTTGCATTCAGTAGAGTTGAGAAAGCTCTTGCTGCTTGGATGAAGAGAGGAAGTTGGGTGTGGGAGGAGGCTCTTGACGTTGATCTGTTGTCAAGTCCAGGTCCCTGTGATGGGGCTCAGCACAGAAGCACAGACGGTGTGCTCCTGCAGCTGGCACACTGACCGGGTCTTATCCTTCAGAAAGCTAAGTATGACAGGTACAACTGGATCAGAGAACTGGAAAAATGGAGGTAAAGGAACAGAGACCCTCCAGGGCTTGCGGCTAGGAAAGGGCATACAGAAACGACAGCTTAAAGAGAAGTAACTCAGAACATTAACATCTCTGTTAAATAAGAGTCAAGTGCTTAAAAATAACATAAGAACATATCCCTTCATCATGTACACATTTAATATATCCAAGGTGAAAAACTAGTTCATCAAAGAAACCATGACATTGCTTTGCTTAAAAAGCAACAAGAAACTTACAAAAACCCCCATATTTTCATTGAAATTTGATGAGGGATTTTCAAATGTCTTAATTCTGACCTGGGAAGAGTTACAGCTTAAACTCAAAAGTGTCATCTCAGGCCCATGAGTAGTATTTTAATTCCATTTCTCTGTAAGAGAGCCCAGGCTCCACAGAGGCAAGGCCCCGTTTAATTGTACCCAAAGCATTCCTTCAACTTCACCTTCATCAGATGCCTCATTCAAACCATATAAACTTTATAACCAATTAGACTACTGTCTAACATCTACAATAACCCACACACTGCAATCTAATACAATATAATGTGTCGCATATGCTAAGTGCATTGATCTTATGCATCTATGAACATGTCCCACTGACAAGCCACAATTATGGGATCTAATGACAGCCCATTTCAAGGTGGTGTATTCTTTTTGGCAGTTTGTTTCCCTATAGATTACCCCTTCAAACCACCTAAGGTTGCATTTGCAGGAATTTATCATCCAAATACTAACAGTAATGGCAGCATTTGTCTCACTACTCTGAGATCACAGGGGTCTCACACTTTCCCTATTTCTAAAGTTCTTGGGGCTGGGGATATAGCTCAGTGGAATAAGCGCCTGCCTAGCAAGCGCAGGGTCCTGAGTTCGATCCCCAGTACCGCAAAAAAAAAAAAAAAAAAAAAAAATTAAGTTATTTTATCCATTTGTTCCCTGCTATGTGATCCAAACCCAGAGGACCCCATAGTGCAGGAGATTGCATAGATCTATAAAACAGACAAAGACAAGTACAGCAGACTATTGTGAGAATGGACTCAGAAGTATGCCATGTGATGCCACATAAAATCAGAACAATCTGCATTAGAGCTGGAATAAGCTTTAAATTACTGTTTAAAAAACATCTATAGAACATCCTGTGTGTCACAGTCACTTTCCCATCACTAAAGTCACCAGACTGGAAACCTACAATTTGAAGGAGGAGAGCCTTATTTAGGCTCACAGTTTCAGTGGGGTGAGTCCATGATTCCCTGGCTCCATGGCAGAAACGGCGCTGTGGAAGGACAGTAAATGAATGTTCACCACACGGTGGCCAGCAAACAAAGATGGAGGGAGATCCAGGGATAAGAATATACACTCCCAGGTCACAATCCATTGACCTGCCCCTTTTAACCGCCGAACCTGTGAACATGAGACTGTGAGGAAGACAATTTCTTATTCTAAGCCCTAACTTTTACTCAGAAAAACATCTGTAAGAAAGTGGGCATGTCTTCACATCTGATTTTCATTCTTTGATTTCCATTAGAACAACTATTTATGTCAGAAAAAGAGGAACTTGACTATATGGTGGGGATTCAGATTTCAGAATGACCCACTTGTTGAAAACTCAGGTAAGTTACTTAAATCTTTAACTCAGTTTGCTCAGCTGAACTGTGAGAGTTGAAATGGTATCCATCCCACACTGCCGCTGTGACAATTAAGTGAATTGATACACATACGATATTCAGAACATTTTATATACATAAGTGCTCTGAAAATGTTGCTAATGACAACCCACTCGCTTTTCCAGGGCCCAAAGAAAGCACTTCCTTTCTAGCCAACTGCATCCAGCCTGGCTTCATAGTCACAATGAAAATGGAAAAGGTCTGAAGAAACAGCTGTCAATACTGGAAGTCATGTTGCCATTTGAGACTTGAAGCCCAATTATAATGATAAACAGTGAGTAACAGCACTCTTTAGAGGGGGGACAACATTACCTAATTATCCTTTGAATGGGGAAATTTTGACAAACATGAGAGTTTAAGGCTTGTGTTCCCGATGAATACTAATGACTATATCATGATACAGAACCCTAATTGAAGAGCAAATAAAAACAACTTGAAAAGGCTCTCAGAAGTCTGAACAAATAACTCAAGAACAGGCCAATTATCTTCCAGAGGCAAATTATTTAAACACAAACAAGGAAGAAACTGTAGGAACTAGGAAAAAAGAAGCTGGTCAAGGACTATAAAAGGCCCAGTGTAGCAGTCACCATCAAACTCAAAACCTCCTCCCAGCACCATAGCTTTCAGCCTACCTCCTCACACCATGGCCTGCTGCGCTACTAGCTTCTGTGGGATTCCCAGCTGCTGCACCAGTGGGAACTGTGGTTCTAGCTGCTGCCAGCCCAGCTGCTGCCAGCCCAGCTGCTGCCAGCCAACCTGCTGCCAGACCAGCTGCTGCCAGCCAACCTGCTGCCAGACCAGCTGCTGCGGAACCAGCTGTGGCCAGGAGGGTGGCAGCAGCGCCGGTGCCCTGAGCTGCCGCACCAGGTGGTGTCGCCCAGACTGCCGCGTGGAGGGCACCTGCCTGCCCCCCTGCTGCGTGGTGAGCTGCACGCCCCCAACCTGCTGCCAGCTGCACCATGCCCAGGCCTCCTGCTGCCGCCCGTCCTACTGTGGACAGTCCTGCTGCCGCCCGGCCTGCTGCTGCTACTGCTGCGAGCCCCCTTGCAGCCAGCCCAGCTGCTGCGAGCCCAGCTGCTGCGAGCCCACCTGTTAAAGACCAGGTTGCCGATTCTCAACTTGAGAATCAGCAAGTTTCAACTCCGTCCATCAACTAAGCAGTTCTTCAGCCACTCCTAGACCTCAGATTTTTTAACTTAATTTCACTTTTGCTACAGGAGTTACCAAATATTGGAGCCTCGAGAACTGTTTCCATTCAACACTGGAAAGCCTTGGATCTCTCCTCTGCAGACAACAAAATAGAAATTTGACTCAAGAAACGGAAATCCAGCTCACCTTGGGAGCGATAGTAGCAAAGTTTGACCCCACCCGGCAAGGCTCATTGCTTTGCAGGTCCTCGGAAAACAGTCTGCCCCTTTCAGTGATTTCCGTCCTCTACTCCCCCACCCTGGGGGTGTCACTTCCTGTGAAAGAGAAATCATACCCCAAAGCCTAATAAACTACATCTATTGGCACAACAAAAATCTGTCTTTTTATCCTTGAGTGTGTTCGTGATGCACATTCCATAGAACATCCCATAAAATATTTCAACCTGTTTTGCTATTCCGAAGTACTCCTTGCATACCTTGGTTGAAAGGTCCAGTACAGGTCATGTCCCGTAAGGAGATGCAGTAAAGTCAGTTACCTGCGCCCTCAGAAATGGCACTGGCTCTGTTGCCGTACGGGCCTCACGCCGCTCCCTCAAAGGCAGACGAGTATAGGGGCCAGCATCTGAATGCAGAGCTTCCGCGGGGCGCGCTTTGCGGTAGATAAAGGGGCGCGGCTTCCAGCGTTCTTCGAGCGGCGGTGACACACACCAGTAAACGCCACTCTTTCACTCCTACGGAGCTTGCAGAATGGGGCAAGAGGAATAGGAGGGAGATTCTGTCTGAAAAGGCATGATGTGAATCAGATGGGATTTCTTACTGCAAATTTCTTTTCCAGTTTCTGAGGAAGTGAAGATAACATGTTTCACTTAGTATTTGGCATGAAGGTGTGTTCTTTGGTCTAGGATGCTCACTCAGTAGAAACATACATATATTTATCTTATAAACAGTTATATAGAATACACAGGATAATAAATTTATACACAATTTTTTGGTACCCCTTCATAAGTTTGGATAGGTTTTTAGACACAGATCAGGACTAACACAGGGTCCCCTGGCCTTAGAATTGGAGACAACTGAAGGTATGTTTTTATATAAACAACATTACTTTGGTTATAGTTGTAATATTCAGTTTAAGTTACAACGTTTTATTCATTCAACAGCTAATGAAAATCAGAAAATCAGAAAGCATAAGTAAAGGACAACTGGTAAACGAAGAAACTATTTTTCTGACATTTGACCTAGAGACTGATCCTACGTGGCCATGACATTTGAGTGTCAGAACAGAGATGCAGACACTTTCTGTCCTCTTGACCTTGATTCTCACCACTGATTATCTTCAGGTAGCATAATGTGAGCAGTTCCTACTGAGAAGAAAGACGAAATAAAATTACAAGTGACTTTGACGGAATGGAGTTTCGTTTTTCGTCCTTGCCATGCACTGCTAATCATTTCTTCACTCTTACTGCACAAGCCTTTGCAGAATGTCTGCATGCAAAATGGGACAGAGGCACTATGGAGGCCCTGGCGTGAATTTGACGTGGGCAGATAATAGTCCGTAAGGAATGAATGATGTGGTACAGTCACTACACACTGTTAGTCCAGGAAGGCGTCTGAGAGGCAATCTCATTTTACAGATGAGGAAATCCATGTTCAGAGGAATTACTGATTTTTATGAGCACTCAGTCACTCAGCTGTAGAAAGATTATGAAAGCCTCTTCAGGCAAATCCTTCCTCAATGAGGTGCTCAGGCTCCCACATTGCATGGCCATCTCTAATCACCTAAAGCTCAACTCACTTTAAGTCACCTCAGCTTAAAATTCTATGATTATTTTAAAATTTGAAATCACCAAGGCTGGGGAGATGGCTCAGTGGCACAAGTGCCTGTTGGCAAACATAAGGTCCTGAGTTTCATTCCCAGTACCAAAATTTAAAAATAAATAAATAAAAGCTGATGAAATCGCCAACTTAAAAAGATTGACATATTATCAATAAGGAGATGACTCGATGAATTCTGAAATGATCAGATTCTATAACATTATATAGCTATGAAAAATGAGTCCTATATATAGGATATATCAGGAATTGAGTAACATAGATGTGTCTTACCCATGATAAACATATATACGAATAAATTCCTAGAATCACACAGCCTACCAAAACTGAATCATAAAGAAATAAAAATATCTGAACAAATCTATGATTAACAAGGAAGTTGAATCAGTAATCAAAACCTTCCCAAATAAAGAAAATCCATGGCCAAACCTAGATGGATTTGCTAGTGAATTCTACCAAATATATAAAGAAAATTAACACCAACTCTTAAATTTTTCAAAAAACTGAAGAGAAGGAAACACTTCCAAATTCATTCTATAAGGCCAGCATTACTCTAGCAACAGACAGATGACTCTCTAAAATCACAGAACAATATTCCCAGTGAATATTCAGACAAAAGTCAACAACAAAGTATTAGCAAATACAATTCAACAGCACATTAAAAGAATTAATAACTAACCAGGTATGAGGGCCCAGGCCTATAATCCCAGCATTTTGGCAGTCTGGGCCAGAAAAGCCAAAAGTTCAAGTCTAGCCTGGGCAACTTAGGAGCACAGTAAGACTCTGCTATAAAATAAACAATTTTAAAAGGGCTGGAGCATACTCAGTACAAAGGCCTCAGGTTCAGTTTCCAGTAGTTCACACACATACACACACAGGATTTTAAAACTATGACTAACTGGAACTTTATACTGAAATGCAAGGATCAATCAGTACAATACGTCGTATTAACAGGATAAAGGAAAAAAAGACATATGCTCATCTTAACCAATGCAGACAAGGCATTTGACAAAATTAAAAACCCTTTCATAATTTAAGAAAACACTCTATACATTAGGATAGAAAGAAACTACCTTAACATAATAAAATCCAAATATTAAAAGAATACAACTGACTTCCTAGTCAACAGTGAAAGACTAAAAGCTTTTTCCCAGAAGCTTAAGGACAAGACAAGAATGCCAACTTTCGTGCAGTGTAGCTATCACAATACTGCAAGTTGTAGGCAGAGTAATTAGGCAAGAAAAGGAAGTAAAGGCCAAGCAAACTGGAAAGGAAAAAGTAAATTATCACTGTTAAAAGACAACGTGATCTTATATGTGGAGGTCCCTAAAAATTTCACAAACACATGAAAACTGCTAGAATGAATGAATGATTTTAGCAGTGTTAACAAACACAAAATCAACACGCAAACATCACTGGAATTTCTAAGTACTAATGACGAAAAATCTTAAAAGGAAATTAAGAAAACAATCGCACTTATAATATCATACAAATTCTGAGGAATAAATTTAACCACAGGGAAACACTTGTACACCAGAAAATGCAAAACATTTCTGAAACAAGTTAGGAGACACAAATAAATGGAAAGATATCCCATCTTCAGGGATCAGAAAACTTAATATTGTAAGATGTGAAGACTACCAAAAGCATCTACAGACTTTATGCGATGCTGACACAAATCTTAATGGTGCTTTTGCAGAATTAGCAAAATCCACCAAGAATTCATATGAAATCATAAGGGTTCCTAAAAAATAAAAACAATCTTCAAAAAGAACAGAGGTGGTCTCACATTTCCTGTTTCCAAATGTGTTACAAAGGGACTGTAAAGCAACCAGATGCTAAATACACACATACAGACCAATGGCATAGTATAGTCAGAAATAAACTCTTAAATATATGATCAAAAGATTTCCAGCAAGGGTGATAAGACTATTTTAAAGTGGCTAAAATAGTTAATATAAGTGACTAAGATTACTACCATAAATTTTATGTTATTGCTATTTCACCACAATTTAAATATGTATGATGAGATCCAAACTTGAAGATGTGTGTGTGTGTGTGTGTGTGTGCGCGCGCGCACGTGTGTGTGTGTGTGTGTGTGTGTTTTCAGATGCAGGCGTACATGTGTCAAAGAATATGCACCAGACTTTTAATACTGATTATCTCTGGAGTACTAGTTTTGGAAAGATGTTAGGGGTGGGGGGAGAATATTAGTTTTTCTTCATATGACTCTGTACTGTTTGGCTTCTTTCAGTGTGTATCTGTTACTAGCATATATTTTTAATTTAACAGAGTCAGAAAGCAATTTGCAGGCAAAGGTCATTGCAGGCTGCAGTCGGTAATATGCGCACTGGTGACAAAGACAAGAATGCTCATTAGATGTTATTCCCTGCACGAACCGATCAGAGAAAGAGACTTTGTTTGGATGTCGATGAATCAAGCAATGGCTCACTTTTGGATGACACCAAGATTAGTCTTCCCAAGTCGGAACAAATTGTTTATGAAATCATGATCACGACTGTGACCATGGAGGAAGTAAATGTCTGGCTAGGATAAACTACGCCTGCAGGTTAACAAGGGACAGCTATGACAAAGCACGCAGGGCACTGTTTAATCATGTCCGCCTGCCACGTAACTTGCATAAAGGAGTGCTGCCCTCTCTGGCTTCCCGGATGCACCTTCTCTTAGTCCAGAGGGCAAAGGAAAATCATAACGAGGCTTAATTGAATATTGACCAAAGCAAACAATTGAAATGCTAATTAGAGAGTTGTCTAAACAACTTATCGATGGGCCAATGGGAGCTTGGCTTTGCAACTGTCATCAAGGGAAGATGCTAGATGTTAGGTAAACAAACAGTTCTGGGGAATATATAAAGGCCAGCTGTCAAAGGTACAGCCAAAACACAACCTTCTCTTGACAACCCTACTCTCAACCCACCTCTCACACCATGGCCTGCTGCGCTACTAGCTTCTGTGGGATTCCCAGCTGCTCCACCAGTGGGAACTACGGTTCCAGCTGCTGCCAGCCCAGCTGCTGCCAGCCCAGCTGCTGCCAGCCAACCTGCTGCCAGACAAGCTGCTGCCAGCCAACCTGCTGCCAGCCAACCTGCTGCCAGACCAGCTGCTGCCAGCCAACCTGCTGCCAGACCAGCTGCTGCGGAACCAGCTGTGGCCAGGAGGGTGGCAGCAGTGCCGGTGCCCTGAGCTGCCGCACCAGGTGGTGTCGCCCAGACTGCCGCGTGGAGGGCACCTGCCTGCCCCCCTGCTGCGTGGTGAGCTGCACGCCCCCAACCTGCTGCCAGCTGCATCATGCCCAGGCCTCCTGCTGCCGCCCGTCCTACTGTGGACAGTCCTGTTGCCGCCCGGCCTGCTGCTGCTACTGCTGCGAGCCCCCTTGCAGCCAGCCCAGCTGCTGCGAACCCACCTGTTAAGGACCAGGTTGTTGATTACTCAAGAATGAAAGGGGAGCGAAGCAAACCTGCTGATCTCCTAAGAAGTGTTTCTTCCACGCAACCTGTGCCAAGAATTGTGATGCTGATAAACCGCTCATAAGTGACAAAATGCTTTGGCCCCCGTCTGTGCTGCTCTGGCTCACTGAAAATAAGGACCAGTCACTGTGCTCTGCAGACCCTGCCTGGCCAGAGAGGACGCCTCGAGGGGCAGCTCTTCATTTCAGTGACATCTCAGCCCTCTCCCTATCTCTTGGTCACTGTGCATCTTCCAGTCTGCTTTCTGCTTAAATAGCCCTTATCACTGTCAAATAAAATAGTCAGATGTGCAAAGCAAGCAGACTTATGTCTTTCTTTCACCTGAAATGGGTCCACCTACCCTTGGAACTCAAGAAGAAGGCTTTATATTTTGATAATAATCTTAGGCCATAAACATATTGTTTAAACAAGAAAGGCTAAATACAAATCAAACCATGCTTGCATGTATCTCCTCATAAAATGTCCCATACATTCCATAATCTTCATAGTTGCTCAAATACTTATATACTCTGATTCATTATAATTAGTCTAGAGAAATTCAGCCACTTTTAGTTAAAATATTCAGGCTGATCAAAGCTGTGGCCCCTGCCTCAACGTACTTCTGTAGTTTCCTACTATGTAACATGCTAGATGGTCTCTTCCATTCACACCCAGCAGTAATAAACTGTAGTACCTATTAAGAGATTTAAAAATATCTACCAAATACCATTTATTTTCCAAGATTTAATTCTTATCCCTTAACCTGTCTCTTACCTCCTCCTGATCCCCCTGTGGTTAGGTTTCAGCCCACAGTATTATTGCGTATACATGGTGTCTCCCTGGTCTCAATGGGAGTTGGACGAGTGGCTGTGGGTTGTGCCTCGTGACCACATCAGGCAGACAAATTAGAAATCCAAAACTTCTGTATCGTGATTTGTAGCCAAACTGAAAACGTGTTTTTTTAAGAACAAAGAGAAATAGGCTTTACTGTTAATTTCCAAATTCTTCTTTAAGCATTTGAATACAGCACATAGAATTCAGTAATGGGACATAAACATAGGAAAACCTAAGAAAATACTTCTGCAGTTATTCACAAGCTCCCAGCACTTACCTTGGATGGATCACACACAAGATGATAGATTTCAGAACAGACCAACGGGGGTGACAGTGTATTTGTCAAAATGTCATAATTTCTACTTGAGTTTTTCCTGTCTTGGTTCAACTATCAAATTCAGATAAAAATAATCCAACATTTTCCAGTCTCTTTTTAGAGCAAATAACAAGTCTCCTTCACGAGAGGTACTGTAGCTTCAAAGTTCTACTTAATCCTTTATGAGTTGCACAGGATCCTGTGAATCATGCATTTACTCCACCCATTTAATATGCATCTATTGAATTATGTTCAATAAAATTTCATAAGATTCCACCAGAAGCTGAGCATTGTGCTAGATATCTTCTTATTCACACAACCATTTGGTTCAGGAGAAAACATTACTGGCCTGGAACACGAGATCTTCACATTTCAGATGGGCTGAAAGCAAAGGAATTATGAGGGTGATTTGGTTTGATGTCTGAGTGAACGTAGTGGAGGTTTTAATTCCACGCGGCCAAATATACTGTGGCAGTTTAGCAAATAGGCTGGTGTTCTAAATTCAATGGAATTCAATCTATCTTTCCAGGAGGGAAAAAATCATGCTTAAGTATAGCACCAAAGTTACCCCGGGCTTTGTGGCCTGCACAGATGGTCACATGGGATGACTGTGCCGGATGAGCGCGGTGCTGTCATGTAAAATGGGAGGACTCTTTAAACCGTGGAAACCACAAGCGTGTTCTGAAGAGCTAGGGGCTGATGAGAGGAGTCCCCGTGACCTTATAAAGTAAGTAATTTTCAAACTGCTGCTCATAATGTGTCAAAAGTATTTCAGTGGGAGCCAATCAGAGGACCACTGAGGAATAAATTTAAACAAAAACAAGAGAGATATGTGAAGAATTCCATAAAGAGCAGCCGGCTCAGGTCTATAAAAGGCCCCGTGCGGAAGTCACCACCAAAGCTCAGAAACTTCTCCACTTCTCCCAGCAACACAGCTCTCACCCGACTCCCCACACCATGGCCTGCTGCTCCACCAGCTTCTGTGGATTTCCCAGCTGCTGCACCGGTGGGATCTATGGCTCCAGCTTTAGCGAACCAAGTTGTATTGGCACTGGCTATGGCATCCGAGGTGGCATCGGTTTGGGCCAGGAAGGTGGCAGCTGCGCTGTGAGCTACCGCACCAGGTGGTGCCGGCCAGACTGCCGCGTGGAGGGCACCTGCCTGCCCCCCTGCTGCGTGGTGAGCTGCACGCCCCCAACCTGCTGCCAGCTGCACCATGCCCAGGCCTCCTGCTGCCGCCCATCCTATTGTGGACAGTCCTGCTGCCGCCCGGCCTGCTGCTGCTACTGCTGCAAGGGCCCCTTTTAAGAAGCAGGTTGCTTGCTCTCAGCTGCTGAAGACAATATCTCTGCATTGTTCGTCTCTCTGACCACCCCAGACACTAGCACATTCTTAGACCTGTATTTCATTTCCTGCTGCGGTGGTATCAGGTATATGCGCAACACGGTCCTACCTGATTCCATTCTAGAATGAGTACCGCAACCTCAGAAACTCCATGACTCCAGTGTGTGATCGCGCAATTGCTCTGGGTGTGCTATTTCTGATGCGCAAATTGCTAGCGCATTGTGGAACCTTCCCATGACAGTTGTCCACAACTCTATTTTCCCTCTGAGTATCTACTTATCTCTTCTGTTTACCTAAAGATATTTTCCCCATGTCAGAGGCACCAGAATATAGCCAGGAGACATTTCTCAGAAGTCGTCAGCAGGAATGGAAGCTCTTCACCCAACAGCCACCCTCCAAGAGGAAGGCTGAGTCTTTCTACACTGCAACACCTGACCCAGTCTCGGTTCTGAGATCATAGCAATCTTGCCTGTTGGCTATATTGATTTCATTTGTAGTACTGTGTCTTCTGATATTTCTTAATAAAGATTATCCATTCGGCAAAGAAACAGTGGTCTGTGTTTCCACTTGGACAGCTCCTGTTTTGATTTAAGAATGTATACATGAAAGGATTACTCTGCTACTCTTTTTTTTTTTTTTACTCTGCTACTCTTGAAAAAGAGGTGGAAGTGCTGCATCACGCACCATTCACATATTCAGTAAAAGTATATTGATTACCACTTCTAAAACTGAGATGGCAGTGATTGGAATGGTGAAGAACTAATTCTTATGCTTCAGGACCTTACTATCCAGAAAGAAAAAAAAATATGTGTTAAAATACCTACATACAATGAGAAAAAATAAACTGTGTTCTCTCAGGTATCCACAGAAGAATTCCTCTTGGGTGGACAGATGGTTAATGGTTAATATTCCTTGATAGGCTAAATTACAATAGGGTACATCCCTGTGGGACATGCAACCTCAAAAACTTAAGAGAAAGATGTTGAACAACTGCCCATGAGACAGAGAGGAGTGGTTTTTAATCTAGAAAGAAAGTTATGAAAAAAAGAAGAAAAGTTCACCATGGTCAGGAGGTCTTTAACTTTGTTATGTGCTTCCTCCACATTCAGTTAACAAACTCATATAATTCTTGGGCAAACTCTTGTGTGAAATCCAGTGAAGGAGTTAAGTTTTGAGCCTGGGTTGATCCACAGGAAGATGGAAAACAGCCTACAAGCCAGACAAAGGGCAGACGTAGTGCCTTGAGAAAACACAGGACTCTTCCAGAGGCATGGGCTCGCCTCTGCAATGCAGGGTAATAGTCGGGGGTCTGTGAACTGCAAGAAAAACCCAAAAGGATCAGAAATCAGATTTCAAAGAGGAAGATACAACTTCACTTTGGGGAACATAAGGGGTATGGCGGAGGCAGCTGTAAGAAAGCTTTCCACGGGTTTTGAAATCGACTTTAACGATCACGAGTACACCTATAAGAAAGGCTAAGTCCAAAGCAATGACAACAGCAAATGCTGGACGGACATGGAGCCACCGGAACTCTCTTTCACCCCTAGTGCAAATACGAAAAGGTACAGCCACTTTGGAAGACAGTTTGGCAGACTCTTATGAAACCAAACACAGCCCAGCAATTGTGCTTCTGGGTCTTTACCCAAAAAGCTAAAGACGTGTCCCTGTAAAAATCTGCACATGAACGCTTATAGCAACTTTATTTGTAGTTGTCAAAAATGAGAAGTAAGCAAGATGCTCTTCAACTGGTGAACAGATAAACTATGGGATGTCTATTCCATGGAATCCTATTCAGTGATGAAAATGAATAGCTATTAAGCTATGAAAACACAGCAGGGAATCATAAATGCATATTTCTAAGTGAAAAATGGCCTGAAAAGCTACATACTATATGATTCCAACCACCTGACTGTAAAAAGCAAAACCATGGAGAGTAGAAATTTACCAAAGCTTCCTGCCCCATGTGCTTTGGAGATGCCCTTGCACAACAGTGGAATGCAAGCTTATGAATTACATAAAGTTGCAGAAATAGACACATTACTATCCAGTGCAACCAAACCACAGTCAGCTGGGTTTCTGAGAATATTCTTTTTTTTCATAGATAAACGGTGCATGCATTGACAGTGTTCCTACTTCTGAAGCCTGCAGCCACAAAACCACATGAGAATGGAAGAGACATTGCTAGCAGCTGCCTGGGAGAAGAGCAAGCTCTACTTTTGTCAAGCCAGTATTTGATGAGTTTTTCCAAAGCTTGAAATGCAGAACATTCCTAATTCTTACCTGATGTAACAGGTAATATATGACACCCAGAAGCCTTGAGGTCCACAAAGATTCAGTGACAGCGAAAGGACATAAATTTCAAATGCCAAAGCAAAACTAAGAAAAATTTTTGATTAGGGATTATTGCTCTTTGGGGCAGATCCATGGTTAGCAAAGATGGAAGAGGGTCAACGTATTAATAGATCAGAAAGGAATGAAAAGGGACGGAAAAGAGCAAAATAGAGGAGAGAAGACACAATGAAAGGGGCACACAGAGGAGAGAGAGGAGGGGAGGGAGGAAGGGCGGATGAGAGCTACCGCGGCTGTGTTTGAGCCCCTACCTGCGCTACATGCTGTGCTCAGCATTGCTTGTTCACATGAAACACTCACACTCAAGCTGTGATGGGTGTAGCCAGGCATGCACACGGAGAAAATGAGTCTAAAGAGCTCAAATAGTTTGCTTACAACCACATAACTTGAAAGGAAAAGATAGAGGAAGTCTGAATCCAACTCTATCTGACTTCAAAATCCATGAAGAGAGAACTAAAGTAAGGAACTAAAAACAAAGAAAAGGAGTGACGCTAGTAAGGTCCAAGAAAGGCTACTTTGGAAGTTATGGGCTTCAGTATGAAGTCACTCTTTCCTAGTTGTTCAGTCACTGTCCCAGAGACCCCTGTCCCACTTCTCCACTCTGCCTGGTGATACTGATGGTCACACACTGCAAATCATATTTCTGCTTTCCCAGGTGCCCCATAGTGGACCTTGCTCAAGCCAGCACCCCACCACCTTCAGGGTCCTGAGTGCTAGGTCCCTGGGGACTGTCCTCAGGTCTAATGATGGCAAGATGTTCTGGGAAGTTCTGTGAATGCAGGACCTGGCCTATAAATTCACACATTTAACAGTTCCTCAATCTTTCCTTCCTATAGTTTCTATTCCAATGATTAGGTTAGACTCTTCCTTTCAACCTTCTAATTACCTAGTCAGTAACTCCTCCACCTGGGTAACAAATCTTTATGAATTCTCTTTGTTCAGATAACTAGCTTTTGTTGATCCTCCCTGAACTCCAACTGATGTAATAGTCTGTATCAGACATGACCCCAGAAAGTCGACCTTCAAGAAGGGAATGCTGGATGCCTGCATGGAGACCCTGAGCTTGTATGGGGGTTAAACTCCTAACAGGCAATGGGAGGGGTGGAACTCAAGAAACCACATTATTGCTTTGGTTGGTGCTTTGATAAACCACCTACTGAAGGGGGCAGCCTGAGGGTCCAAGTGGCTGCTGTTTTTGTCTCTTACTACAGGCACAGTGTGTGTGTGTGGGGGGGGGGGTTCCTCCCACTGCACTACAGCACTTGCGGAAACAAAACAAACTTGAGATCTTAATATCTAAGGTCAAGTCATAGAGACTCATAAAATATTTAATAGAAGAACTAAAAGGATTATTTATTCCCTGTCACCATACTACTGATACTGCCCCTGGTTGAACACTAAAAATTATTGTATTGAGCAGGGTGTGGTGGCACATGCCTGTAATCCCAGCACTTGAGAGGCTGAGTCAGGAAGATTGCTGTTTGGGACCAGCCTGGGCTACAAAGTGAGTTTTAGGCCAGTGTGAAACTCTGTCTCAGAAAGACAAAAACAACAAAAACACAAACGTTATTGTATGGAATACACAATGGAAAAGTCAGTTCAGTGATTCTCATCCGGGGCTTGGGACTTCTTCCAAGCTCACTATGTGTTGGTAGGATTTGTTTCTTCTCTTGTTTTCACAGAACCCCCACCAGCTCCAAACCAGCAATGACAGGTCAACTCTGTTTTATATTTGCAATGTCTCTAGCTTCTTCTTTTCCTATAGTCTTGCCCTAACTTCCTCCCGCTGTCAGTTGAGAAAAATTCTATACTTTTGAGGGATCGTATGATTCTGTTGGGCTGATCTACACAGTCCAGGATGCCCTCCCTGTCTTGCTGCTGATAAGTAACTTCAGTTACATCCGAAATGCCCCTTCTGTCAAGGAACACAGCGCATTTGTGGCCTTGACACCGGGCATTAGAGGACATGGGGGCTGAAACTGTGCCGGCAGTAGGATTTATTATACACTAATACCTAGAAACACGAAATGCCACTGTGTGACCAATGAATATGGTGGCTCCCAGTGGCCAAAAATAGTTGGAATCCTAGTCCACGTTTGAATCTCAGTGGTCTCAGTAAGTCTGTAGATTCTCTCTCCAGTTTGCCAGTGTCCAGCTGGAAATAATTGCTTTGACAACGGGCCGAATTCCCACCTGGACACTCTGGCCTGAGGAGCAGTGACAAGAACAAGCAGAAGGGCCTCGATACAAGGACCATTAAGCTAAAATAATACCGTGTCATGGGGGCCTCTTAAAGGCGAATACCACTGTCAGGGCAAAAAAGACGCGATGCCGATCTTCACCATCTCCCCGCGTGGCTCACTCATGTGTCCTATGAGGAAAGCGGACAGATCCTGGAGAATGATTAGATTAATTACACATCACTATCTTAAGCTAATTCAGGTGGGGCCTCAACTAGAACTGACGTTCCAGGTGGAGTGTCTTTAACGGAGCAGGTCATCTCAGCCCTTGCATGGAGTGTGCAGGTAGCGACATGAAAAGCCTTTTCCTCCAGATGAGGACAAGTGGAAGTGGTGTGCACCGACCGGGGCTGACTCACAGTGATTCTCAGGACTTTGCCATCCTGGAAGAGATGATGGTCATCTTCACATCCCACACAACCTCCTACCAGTCTGCTGCGCTGGCAATGTCATGCTGGTTACATCTGATGAACAGGAAGTGGAAAGAGATTTAGACGTCTTGGTCAAATATGTGAGGTATTATCAAAAAATACAGCAAATGCTTAAATTTTTTTAATGCATTACAGTAAAAGACTCATTGTTAAGAATCTTCCTCAAAACACTCCCTTGCTCTGAACACACTTATACCTTTGCTCCTGCACTTTCTGAAGCAGTTCTGGAAGTCCTCTTTCAAGAGGGTCTTTTGTTGTGCTGTCATGCAGCCTCAGTGCCTGAATACATTGAAAACGTTTACCTTGCACGGTCATTTTGACTTTGGGGAAGAGTCAAAAGTCACATAGTGCCAGGTCCAGTGAATGAGGTAGATGGTGATACACCATAATGTTTTTGTTACCAGGCTGCCTTTCCACTGGATGGCACTAGGCCTCAGTACTCACTGTATTTTTTAACCAAGGCTAGCAAACACACTCATGAAACAGGACTTCCAGAGCTGCTTCAGAAAACGGCAAGAACAGTGGGATAGATGTGTGAGAAGTGAGAGGCATTCGTGGCAATGTCTTTGACTGTAATAATTTTTTAACAATTTAAATATTCACCATATATTTTGTTCATTCCTTATATGTTAGCTCCAGGATGAGAGAACAACCTTTCAAACATGTGGAAGCTCACCGCTGCTGCGCAGTTCCTTTTCTCAGGATTTCATGAGTTTCTTCTGAATATTAGAGCAGATTCCATACACACGCACAGCCTTCAGAAATGAGCAGTGTGGAAAACACCATGATCAGAGAATATTCGCTGTCACCATCATCCTCAGAAGTCCCATTTGCGGATTCTTCTGTGAGACGAGGGGCGTCCCTGCGAACACGTCAGCCTTCTTCCATCCTGAGAGCTGCAGAGAGTAGGCCCTGACTCCCTCGCAGACCCCGTGAATGTGTGAAGGCAGTGCAATGCTTGTGCTTTGGGACTTTGTGGGGGTAGGGGGGTGGGTTGGGGGGGTGGCTAAATATCCTTTTGCTCTATTGTTGAATTGCTTTTAAGTACCTAACATAGTACCTGGTACTGCTAGGTACTCAAAATTTTAAAAAGGATGAAAAGATGGAGGGAGAGAGAGAGGGAAGGTATAATAAGGGGTGAATAGAAGGAACTGGGACGCGCCGTGCGCGTGTACCAGCTCCGCTCAAGGATGTAAGCATTATGTGCTGCAGATGTGCACCCACACCCCAGAGCCAAAAGCAAAAAAGAAGAAGATCAAGAGACGGTAGAAGGGGGAGGGGATGAAAAAGCAATTGGAATGAGTTTTGTACCTGTGCCAGCTCCCCATAAGGAACATAAACGTGTGTATCACACACATGCACTGATAAAGTGAAATAAAAACAAGCTGAAATTAAATACTCTCAGGAAACAGATGTTGGTGTGGAACAGCCTCCCTACCCTTTTCTGCCGAGTGCTTCAGTATGCTAGTAGCGTATGTTAAAATGCCTCCCTTTCTCGGCATCACAGCAGAAAAACAGCTCACTCGGGAGAGGCAGGCTGGAGTCAGTCCCCCTCCTCCCGTGCGGGTCGGGAGTTCCCAGTGAGAGTGTGGATGGAACACTGCCAGCAGATTCTGAGCAGCTGGAGTCTGCAGAGGCTGATACCGTCTGCTCCGTGGCTGTGTGCAGGTTCTCAGGCGCCCCTCCCTCACTGGGGGGAGACACAGGGGTCTGCGGAGAGCTTGTGAGTCTCCTTGTTCTGGTCTTGCTGGAGGTCCTGTTGCCTGGAACATGTTGAGATCTATTTTCCCAGATGGACGAAAACTGGCGCATTGAACTAAATTTAGCTAAAAATGTCACAGTCCTCGGTGGGCCTTTTGGTATTCTGGAGTCCCGTGTGCTCTTCTAATCTGCTTAATGAGAACTCACAATGTTGCCAGTTTTCAGCAGGAAGAACAGCAAGCGAAGGCCCTGAAATGTTCCAGTTACAACGCCGCAAGTGAGGGCAGAGATGCTAGAAGAGCGACGAGGTCCAAGCAGCTCCAAATGCAACCAGTAAGTAGAATGAGTGGTGGCCTGGACTCTTGACGCCAGCCCATGGAGCATCTGGTCCTCGTCATCAGTCCACATCTGTTGTCTCGCAGGCAACTCCTTGTGAGCATTCTGTTGAAGGGGAAAAACACATCATAGAGATTGTTCTGTATGATGCCATGGCACAACTGGAAGTGGAGGGCGTCATCGTCAAAGACCCACCCAAGAGCAGCCTGAGCCACAGCGGTGAAAGGAAATGCGTCGGTGGGGAGGGCCTCGACGGGCGCTTTGGCTGTTCACATTGCCTGGACTAAAAAGATACCTGGAAGCACTGGTCCATGATGATCGGTAGGAAATTGCTGATGGCTTGACTGGACACTGAGAAGCTTGGGAGCAGAATTAGGGTCCTGGTGGCAAGGAAGTCCAAGCAAGAGGTTTGCCAGTGGGTGTCCCTCCTGACCAACACAGAGTACAAAGGCACATTTGTCCCAGGTGAATGTTTACCAAAAAGCAGCCCCAGCAGAGGCTCCCAATAATTAGCTAAACAAGAAGGCACATTCGCTATGTCCCTGAGCTCTTCCCCCAGCCATTCCAGGGCTTGCTCAACGGCCCGTGAACAAAGTGGCTCTGCTGGCGGTGACAGCAGCCTGCTGCACAATCTGATCTCTGGACCGTGAATCAGTCATAAAGTCTGGAAGCCACTCTATGACTGCATGAGGCTTTGGGGGGCATCCAGACACAAACCACAACAGAGGTGATGGTATCAACTTGAAAATGGGCCAAAGTCTATGAGAACTAATGCGGTGGATTCATATCCTTCAGGAATGAAGGTTCCTTCCTCAAGTCTGAGAGCCCCAAGCAGCTGGGATCTAGGCAGAAGGTAAGGATGTGGCTGTTAGAAGGTGAGTGTTGTAGATGTGACTGGTCAGGGGAATAAGGGTTGCAGAAACCGTGACTGTCACCCTCCGTGCGCGCTGTTCTTTCAGCTCCTTCCTTCGGCACTGCCTGGTGAGCAGTAGACTAAGTTAACCCCCGCAAAGCTCATTTTCTGTAATATGTACATCGATCCTGTGAAGCTCACTTAGTTTTCCTGGCTTTACAGATGTGCAAAGCCAGGCTAAACTCGTTTGCTTACAGTCACACAGTTCATAACAGAAATATGAATCCAACTCTGACTCCGAAACTCAGAGGCAGTGGAATTAACTGGAATTGGAAACCCTGGAAGTCCAGGATAATGTGAGGAGATTCAGCAGCTCTGGTGATGCTGTTTTGGAAGCTGCTGGCTTCAGGACAAATGCCCTGGACAGCACTTATCGCTGCTCCTCGGCGCCACACCCTCCCTTCTGTACCAAGCTTTGAGAGGTCAACTAGGGTGCCCAGCCCAGCCCAGCCCAGCCCACTGGGGCTCCGCCAGCTGCGCTGATAGGCTTCACCGCCAGGGGGCGAGAGAGTGATTAACCAAACTGCACAGCAGGAAGAGGAGGGCGGGACTTGCTCCTTGCTGCAGAAGCAGAAGCTTTAGCATATGCTAGTGGGCGGCAGAGGTATCACCCCAAGAATCCCGCTTCACTGCAGCAGGGGCGGATGATGGTGGCTGTGGCAACCTCTGAACTGAGTTTGCAGTTTTCCCAATGCCTGTGGAACCAGATCCACTTCCCTGCTTAGCACCAGCACCAGCCTCTCAGTCCTTCCTAAGACAACTTCAGGTTTCCAAAGCAACCCCTCCCCAAGGTTGTCAGTTCCCATTTCTTCCCTTTAAAGATAAGGCATTAAATCGTCTCTTTAAAGGCTTTCTGTAGTTTCTATTTGTGACACCCTAAGATTTTCCTTTAACTTTTTTGAGTATCTAGCTAACAATCTAGTTAAAAACTCTTCATCTAAAATCCGCCCAATCCAGATACCATGTGTGGTTCCTTTCCCCTGTCTGCATGCCCATGTACTCCTACCGCCTTTGAGTTTTCAGATCATTTATGAACTATTGGTTCAAGCTTTTTACTTACCTGCTTTGGTTTATCACTGTTATCTGAGTATGGAGAACAATTTGGAGCTTTGGAAGTGGCAGCTGGAGAAGCACACTGCTCTGGGTCACAGAATTTCACTGGGAAACTAGAAAGATTGCTCAGCACTGTTTAGCTCTATAGCTAAGAAGCTTCCACCATTTCCATCAAAGCCTCTTGCAGGATGTGGGCTTCAACAAGGAGACCCTTGTTTGATTCCTGGCATCCGCCAAACCATAACTCAGACAGAAGAAAACTGGCTTCTACCACAGTGGTTCCACTAAGTGCCCATAGGCAAAATTGGTTTTAAAATCTCAAGTACACAAGGGGATTTTTGAGAAACTTAGAGAGGAGAAAATATGGATCGTCACCTCAACTAAAGCCTGGCAGCCCTGGGTAAAATTGGACAGTGGACAGTTAAGTAAACTTATTTTTGTGAGGTGGAGAGAGACGAATTCAAAGCTGCCAATATTAATCCATGCAGGGCTACTCATTTCTAAGCACATCTCTGTTTGTTCTTGCATCGCAAATATGAGGTAAATAGGATTAATACACTACACGAACTTAAAATTAAAATCTCTTTATGGTGCCAATTGTTAAAATACAACATTCAAGATTTTTGCTGTCTTGAAATTTTAATATAGTATTTATTTTTGTTAGCTGAGACAAATTAAATCTTTTCCCCAAAAGTATCTGAGGAACCGTACCAGGCATGGGGCCAAAGAACTATAATCATGTTATCTGTAAGGTAGTGTTCACTAACTTACAAGACCTGCATCTCTGGGGAAAGAAGGTCCCAAGGGGTTACTGATATTGAGGATGATGAAATAAAGTAACTCAGGGTCATCAGAGGAGTCGGGGTCCGGATGCATGGGGGCTTGAGAAGAGTTAGATCTGACAGGGTTTGAGAGCAATGGCCGCAAAGAACTCAAAGCGGAAGGAATTCAAGGATCCCAAAGGAGGGGACTGAGAAAAGCCAAGTAACAGGAACCAGGACACTCTGCCGTTAGCACCATAACACTTCACTTAACACTTACTGTTTAGGGATCAGGAGAGGCCAAAATGAGACAGTATTGCTCAAAGGCTGGCAGCAGAAATTAGAAGGAGCTGAGTGAGAAATTAGCCAGCAGCCAAGTGAGACTGCTGCCCTTGGCATGTTTTAATTGCATGTCAAATGTGAGTTCCAGTATCTCACAGGATTACTCGATCAAAGTTATTAATATTCATATGGTAGCACACAGTTGGTGCTCAATAAATAATTTTTTTCTTTTTCTCCTCTTCCTCCAGATATGTGTCTTCTGGAGCAGAAATAAAACCCCTTTGGCTACCAACAGGATAACCATAGCCAGAAACTCCTGTGTGGAAAATAGCTGAGGAAAGGATGTATGAGGCTTTGCCCAGGGTGATGTTTTACTTTATTTGAGTGATTGGTCCTTCTTTATGCAGTTTAACCTGCACTCTTAAAAATCAAAACACTCTTAAATCTGGGGGCATTTTTCCTTCACGTTATACTTCTTTCTGGCTTCTTTACACACTTCTACCCACATGACCAGGAAGCCAAATTTCCTCTCAAGAATGCTGGCCAACTAGGACTAAGATCTGTTCAGTTCCAGCCTATCCCTCCAACTAAAATTTCCAACAGTATTTACCTCTAAATCTCATCCCTTCATGAAAATCACAAATATTATTGAGAAATACAGAATGGGGAAGAATTCAATACTCAAGCCCTCTGGGTATAAATTCTGCTGGGAGCTCAGGATGACCGCCTCCACCACAGGCAAGACGGTGGACAGTGCTTGAGACTGGCACTCTGGGGTCCTCCTTTATCTACAAAATGGAGGATAATGAGTATCCACCTCATAAGGTTGTTGTAAGAACAAAATGACCCATAATACAAATAAACCCCCTAGACATAATTTTTTACATAAAATTTGTGTATGGCTTTGCTGTTACTGTATGGCCAACTACATACGTATTTAGTAAACTAGCAACTCAGATATGTTAAAGTCATACTATTGGCTAATATTTAAATATATAGTGTTTATATCCCTTAAATTCACCACAGAGTAATTATGCTTAAATAATATACTGTTATATATTTAAATATTATGCTAATATCTTACTATTAGATTTCGCACAGCACATAGCTGGAACTTTATTGTTCCATTGTCAGGCACATACTAGTCACTCCAGTTTTACTGCATGTCCATTTTTCTAGCCAGGTCAACTTTAGTTACATTTCTACTTTCCTTATTTGCATGTATACTTCTGCCTTCCCTAACTGTATGTAATTCTCCATTTGTGTACTCTGCAACCTGCAATAATACATGAGAACTAAACGGAAAACCTATGTCTTCCCAAGAAAAACACTTCTAGCCTACAAAATCTGGCTAAGCAACAACTTGCAACAATACTGCAAGTGCTGTGTGAACTGGCCCCATGAGATCAGTGCTGGTCTGGTACAATGACATCATGTAAATTCACATGCAACAGTGTGAGCAAGTCACTCCCTTTAGGGCGGATGCAGCTGTGTGGATATAAGCTGCCCTCAAGTGGAATACATCACTGCTTCCATTTAGAAGCGATCCAACCCAAGGTAACGGTCTGCAAGATAAAAAGGTGGCACAGGTTCTGTCAAACTTGACTATAATCACAAACGGAAAAATCTGATTTTTTTTTTCCTGATATAAGTAGAAAAAATATAAAAAACAGAAATCCACCATCTAGCCCAAGACCAGAATCCTTTGCTGGAACGCTGAGAGGATACTCTGAAATGAGTGGAAGAATGTTCATCACATCCCGGATACCAGCCATTCCTATTTTCTGTCTGCTAAGAAGTTCTCCAGCAGCTTAAAGGATCATGCAAGTCAGGAAGTAAAGACCAAATGCTTTTCTTCACAGGCATGTTGTTTATTTAGGACACCAACCTTAAGTGGTGCGGGCATCCTGCTCATGGGGCACAACAAAGCACTCCAGCAGGCTCCAGGGAACTCCAGTGTCCCCAGGGCGGGGAGCCTCCCTGAACCCTATGACTCAGAGTGCTCGCCCAACGGCAGCCCGTAGATCCACTCAGTTGTTGGGACACAGACGTTGGCAAGGAGCATGGAGACTCACAACAAAGCCTGGGGAACGCACATAAAAACCATCCTGGCATTCTCGGGCCAGGGACTGCGTAGTAAGTAGGGTTCCACCTGGGAGCTGGAACCTCCCGGATCCTCGCTCAGCTCTGCCCTTCCTTGCCTTTAGGACGCTCCTCCTCGGCAGGTCCCCAACGAAACTGGCCACGGACCCTTCCCCTCCCCCATGGCAGCTTTCGCTCAGGTCCGCCTGGCCTGTGAGTAAATCCCAGAACTTGAGGCGCTCCGTGGACGATCAGCACAGTCTGTCGCTTCTCCCAGACTGTTCAGCCTCTGCCCAGTTCCTCCACCCCGGCTCAGAGCTCAGCCTCTCACCTGGGACCCCGCTCCTTCTTCCTGCTTCCCCGCTACCCCGCAGGCCATTGTTTTCCTTGGAACTCAAATCGCATCTTCTCACTCCCTGCTTTCAGTCAACCAGTGTAGGAGCAATTACCTCTGACACACAGCAGGACAGCTGCGGCTGACAGCAGGGAACTGAGTAGGAATGATCTGGAGAAACGATTCTGTCTCAAGTGACAGCTGTGCTGTCACCTTGGCCTGATCACTACACTTGAAATACCTGTACTGAGAGGACACACTGTGCCCTACAAACGTGTACAATCACTGTATGTCAATGAAAAATAAAGCATATCTAAAATAAACAAAATATCAGTAGATTCTTACTGCCCTTCACATAACATGTAAACTCTGTCAAAGGACCTAGGAAACCCTGTCTGGTCTGCCACCTACCAACCTCCTTGTCCTCATGCCCCTCCTGTGCAGTGGACTCCAACCACCTGGCAAAGCCCACCTCACCAGAGCTGGCACACTCGCCTGCTCGCTGCCTGTCACTCGGGCACCTGGCACTGTTCTTCTACCAAGGCCGTCACACTCTCACCTGTGCACAGAGCTGTGTGTTTACCTCATTACTGTGTCCCTTCTTTTCTCTACAAGCGATCAAGGGACAGAAACCTACTTCCTTATTTTTCTATGATATCTACTTTGTGATGAGGGTCCAATCAATAATCCTTTGCTGAACTAAGACATATGTAAATTTTACCGCAAAACTGCAAAACCATTACAAAGATGGCTCAAATGAAAGCGGTTTCTGCTACAGGTTTGTAGATCCATCATCCTGTCGACTTGCCTCTCTCTGGACTTTGTCACTCTTTGTCAACACTATGTAATTTTCTGCATATCTTTAGAGTTTCTGCCATTTCATCCAAAGATAACTCAAGGAAAATTATATATATATATATATATATATATATATATCTGTCTAAATAAACCAGTTCAAAAGTTTTACTAGTTTACTAGTTTTGCTTCTCTAAGGGAATTCAAAACATCACACCAAGTTTTATGCCTTTTTAAATACTTTTTTTAATTTTCAAGGTTTTAGTGCTTTACAGGTCCTTTGGAAGTGTCTTGTTCCTATGGGACAGCAGACCTTGGAAGGTATTGGTAAATCTCCTGAAGTGTGCTCTAAAAGAACCCTGACCTGTGAAACTGATCCAAGAAAATAAACAAGCCTGTGGTCAGGTAATTCTGGGGACCACAAAGGAGCCTGTGGTCAGGTAATTCTGGGGACAATGCACGTTCTGTCCCTGTATCGAAAAGCCTCAGAGCACGCTAGCATTTTTTGCTTCCCCAACTTATTGAAGAGACCCTTTCTAGTTGCTCACGGGACTCACTCTGGGGAACACTGCACTGCTCGTTTCTGACTGGCCCAATGCAGCTAGTTTTCTGGAGAGAAGGCATCTTATTTGGCTGCATGGTTGGATGGGACCATCACGGCACTGGCACTATGCCCCATGTGGGTCTCAACTCCAACTCCATGTGCCCCTGCCAAACTACCCTTCCGAACTTGAAGGGGAGGCGGGACCAGGGACTTGCTGGAACTCTATGAAAGATACTTCTTCACCCAGAAGCAAAGCCTACTCCTCTGTAAATTCCACACATTTACCTTCATTGAAAGTCTTGGACTGCCAAAGAACAAACTTAAAATTCTTTTTCACCTTTCCAGCCAGGTAGTAAACTACTACATACAGTCTTTGGTTGCTGTTGGAATCGCAATCAAAAAGCTACTTATCTGTTCATCTGAAAAGTAAACAAAAAAACACAAGGAAGATTTGCAGCTCCCTGGCATACCAAGCCATCATTAATGCTGCGTACTGATTAGAAGATAATCACCTTGTCCTTTGAAGACTGAAATGAACCTCTCCGCACAGTCACGCCTGGCCAATGTGAAGAGTCCTCATTTGACTAAAAAACAACCTAAATCCCTTTTATGAGGTAAGGGGTGTGTCTTAGGTAATAAACACTTAAGTAATTAGATGGGTTTTATGGAGACAGCTATAAACTGAAACACGGGGAAAATCATCGTGGCAATCAGTTGACACCCAGGGAGGTGGGTATATAAGAGCCAGGGCAGAAGGGACGAGCATTGAGACACCAGGACACTTCTCTCAGCCCTACACAAACACAACTCCCTGCACCATGGCTTGCTGTGTTGCCCGCTGCTGCAGCGTCCCCTCCGGCCCTGCCACCACCATCTGCTCCTCAGACAAGTCCTGCCGCTGCGGGGTCTGCCTGCCCAGCACCTGCCCTCACGAGATCAACCTCCTGCAGCCCACCTGCTGCGACCCCTGCCCCCCACCCTGCTGCCAGCCTGACGTCTACGTGCCCACCTGCTGGCTTCTCAACACAAGCTACCCAACTCCCGGCTTGAGTGGGATCAACGTGACCACCTTTGTTCAGCCCGGCTGTCAGAATCCCTGTGAGCCCTGCTGCTAAGCGGCCACACCTTGATCAGGACCCGGATACAGCTGCTCCTCATCCTCCGCATCACCTAACTTTCCATGCTTATTGCTTTGCACCCTGGAGCTAACCCAGTCTGATGCCTAAGGCCAGATGGCCTCAAATCTGCTGAACTCCCCAATGCCCCACTCCTCTGGGGACGGGTAAAGACCTCCTACCTTTTAGGCTATTTCACTGCTCTTTGAGAAATAGCTATTTTGACTACTTATTAATAAATTTCATTCTGGCTTAGCAAGTATGGCCTTGTGACTGTTTCCTTCTTTCCCCCTCAGTGAAAGCAAAGTGCTTATCTGTGCCTGGATGGCAGACCACCATACTACCCAAGGATCCCCCCAACAGGAGATCTGTCATGTTAGAATTTACTGAAAAATTAGAGACTGGATCTTTGGGATAGGCTTCAAAGTAAAAAAAAAAAAAAAAAAAAACCCTCAGGAGATCACTTTTTAGGATTGTTTTAATTTAGGAAAGGTTTTTGAAGACATCTACTGTGCGATAAACAAAGCTACAAATCTAAAGATTAGTATATTTTCAATATATTTAATTTTAGTTTAAAGTAATTTTCACAGTAACTCCTCTTTCTTCTAATAGACTAAACAGATTGATTGTGGTGCTGGCATTAAACGCTTTTTACTTCCTTGGTCAGAGTTGTCAATGAAAAGGCAAATGCAAACTTCAAGGCAAAGGGAGACAGGTAGATGGTAGGTAGGTAGGGGGCAGATAGTGATAGGAAATCTGCTGTTTACATTTTAAAATGTATTACAGTAAAGGGGACTTTCCACTACTTCCTCAAAACACTCCTCCTTGCTTCCCACACCCTCGTCCCGCCTTCTTCTAACTCTCTGAAGCAGGGAGACGCCCCTGTCCACTGACGTCATGAAGCAGCAGCGTTCTTTCTTACTTTTAGCACACCTTGTAAAGATGCTCATGAAGGTGCAGACACTTCCAAAAGTGGCAACAGTGGCGGGAAAAATGTATTCAAAGCGATGGGGAGGATTTTAAGGGAGGCTAGTGGCAATGAGTCTTTACTGTAGTAAAAATTTTATGAAGAAATTCGTAACAAAACAATAAGAGGATAGCAATGGTTAATACATGGTGTGTTATTATCTTCAAAGTGGTTATTCAGGGCATGGGACATAAACAAAAATATTTCCCCTTATGAAGAAGAAACAAGCAGACATTGGCACAAAACTCTCTTTTCAATGAAATTTTTTAATTTAAGCATTCACCATATATGCCAAACTCCCCTTGGAGATTATATATATATGCTGTCTTCCAGAAAAATCAACTTTTGATGAATATTAACATTTATTGAGGCTGGGCATGAGGATGCATGTCTGTAATCCCAGCACTCAGGAGGCTGAAGCAGGAGGATCCTTGTGAGATTGAGACCAGCCTAAGCTACAAAGTGAGCTCAAGGCCAGCCTGAACTGCATAGTGAGACCTTCTCTCAAAAAAGACAAAAATATATCTATTGAGTATTCCTTTCCTTCTTAAATGAGCCTGGGTCAGTCCGCAATAGTCCTAACTATGCATGCAGGTTTATTAGTCCAAGTGACATGTATTATCATGTCATTGAAACGTCCTATCAACACCAGACCACAGTGCAGAATTTTCTGTATACCAAAAATAGTCACACGAGTTTAAGAGCCAAAACATACTGCTCTTCTTAAAAAAAAATTATGCTAATCACTGACTCATCACCTTGGTGGTTCTGGAAAAACCTAAGTGCAGTAAATTCTTCACAGACAGAGTGCAATCCAGCTGTGCTTGCCCTGGGGTTGGGAGAAGCCGCTTCTCTCCCCATTTCCGTCTCAGTTTCCTCAGAAATGTAGCAATTTCCTACCTGTGCCTGGTTTCCCATGACATCAATCTCCTTGTTATTCTCTTTGCTGCCTTTCTCTGAGACTTACGGTAAGAGCCAAATGGCCCTAAGAGTAGACACCATCTGCCCTCAGCAACCCATCTCATATGAGACTCACCTTTCTTACGCCAGGGTGGTTCTCAACTTTTCCCTCCAAAGATAGCTTTTTGTTTCATGAATTATGAATTTGTGTCTGAGCACGGTGGTATACACCTATAATCTGAGTTACTCCAGAGGCTGAGACAGGAGGATCCAAGTTCAAGGCCTGCCTGGACAACTTGATGAGAATCTACCTCAAAATAAACATTTAACACAGTGCTGGGCATACAGCTTTGTTGCAGAGAGTTTCCTTAGCAGGCATGAGGCACTGGGTCTAATCTCCACTAGGAGGTCAGGGGGGGAAGAAAGGAGGGAGGGAGGAAAAGAGAGGGCAAGGGCAAGATTGAGAATTCATACTGAACTACATCCCAGCCCATCATTTTTATTTTATATTTTGAGACAGAATCTCACTAAGTTTCCCAGGCTAGGCTTGAATTTGCAATCCTCCTGCTTCAGCTTCTCAGAAAATAAAAAAAATGTATTAATCCTTTCATAAAGAATCAGTAAGAAAACTGGGATTCCTATACGATAATCACAGTTACCATGTCAACCTTACAAGGGGTAAATATTTAGTCTTTATTTTTAATACTGAAAATAACTGTAAGTATCCCACTGCCGCCACAGTAATACCACTATATTATTAGTATGGGCCTTTGGTATGCAAATACCCTTTTCTTCCATTACACCAAAGCCCTTGCCGCCTTCCCAGACAGCAATAGGTTGCAGGGAAATGTGATGGCCCCCAGCTGTCTGTGTTCAGGAGTAAGTACATGCCGCTGGACAGCACGTCCTCCGCTCTCCCTCTAATTTGTGTGCCTGCCCATGCACGGCAGCAGTGCTCTCTGGAGTGATTATAGCGTAAAACAAATTGAATATATGCAAAGAGCATGAGAGACCGTTTGTGTAAGTGGGAGCAGAGACAAGCTGAGGAGAATGATCACGACAGGACATTGGCGTGCGCTGACCCCCCAAAGCAAAGGTAGCAAGCACAGGCGGCAGACACACGCTGACTTTAAAGATTCAGAAACATTTCCAAAGTAACATAATGCCAGCAAACCATCTTTCCTTCTTAAGTCAGCCTTTAAATCCTGACTTGCCGCACCATCGCAGAATACCGGCTGGGTCATTCAGTAACCTTGAACTGAAGCACAGAATATGGACAGCTCAAACACACCCCAAGTTTCCCTGCTAAGTTTCAGTAATCTAGCTCCAGATAAATTGAAACTGCACTTCAAGTTAATAATTATTTCTTTTTGATCACAGAGTAGAAAAGCAAGGAATTTCACTTTCCCTTCAAGCTGTGCCTGCTACCCAGGCCTTTCTCTCTATCCTTGCCGACTCTAGACTGACGGTGGCTGATGTCCCAGTTAGACACCTGTACCCTTCCCCTTGCCCCCACTGCACCTTGGTCAGACCGAGCTTCCAGCCCTTTAAAAATATTGATCAGATTGAATTGCTTGAGGAAAGCTGAGGACTCAAGATGTTTGTTTCCACTAGGTCAGCTCTTGGGGACGGCTGCCCCTACGCTGCATAACCCGGTGCGGCTGTCCCAGAGAATCTCACTCGCTGCTGATCTTCGGGTAACACGTAGCTAGTGCTCTGCTAGTAACCAGCCTTCCATACCTTGGTCTCAGGCTGTCTTGCCTTAAATTGTGACTCTATGGCTTATTAATTACAAGGCCAAATGTTAAACAAGGTGAAAGGCAATTTGTATCTCATAGAACTGGATGAGGATTAAATTAGTTAAAATAGATGCAGCCCTTAGAGCAGCCTCTACATCCGCCTCTTCACACTTGGCTTCGTTCTTGGACAGGGACTTAACAGTATTCCTCTGGCTGGTTTTCTGTAAGGTTCTACCCACAAAGGGTGCTAGGATGAGACTGCAAGTACCCAAGAAGCAAAGAGGCACCTGTTGCCCCAGCAACCAATAATCTTTTGTCTGGCAGCGATGGTAAGTTGTGGTCTCCAGCTTCCTCAGACAGGAAGGAAGGAAGGAAGAAAGGAAAGGGAAGGGAAGGCAAGAGCAGGGCAGGGCAGGGCAGGGGAGGGGAGGGGAGGGGAGGGAAGGGAAGGGAAGGGAAGGGAAGGGAAGGGAAGGGAAGGGAAGGGAAAGGAAGGGAAGGGAAGGGAAGGGACACACCAGGTTAATACCCCTTAGTTACTGTGCACTGATCAGGTCCACAATCTCCTGCATGAGGGTACAACGAAGGTTAAATAAAAACAGGCAAATGGAATGACTTCAGGGCTCCAGGAGGGTCAGAGCCCTCTCACAGAACTCGAGATTCTCTTGGACTAAGACCAAGACCTTCTCTGGGCAGCCAGTATGTATTTAGTTACCAGAGAAGGGAGGGGAGTACTTAAGAAGGCTGGAATCAGTCAAAGACTTCTCCAAGTAAGGTATTAAGCTAATCCACCCAGGAGTGCGATGCCTGAAGCTACAGTCTTTATGCAGTTGAGATCAGATCAGATCCAGGTGCTCTAGGCTGTGATCTTGTTTTATCCTTTGAGGCTTTCCAGCTTCATCACCACCGCAGGTTTTAGTGGGGATCAGTGACTCACAGAGGTTCACTTACTATGAGTCCGCCATCTCCAGACAAGGAGCCTGGGCCTTGGACAGATTCATAAGTGAACATGATAAATTAATTGGTTGATTTAAGTCCTGCTTAGGTCTGCTTCATAATGGTCTCCATCAGGGAAGGGGAGGGGAGGGGAGGGAGGGGAGGGAGG
>PVLD010019622.1:0-35920 GCA_004027595.1 Dinomys branickii
CCTTCCCCTTCTCCTTCCCCTTCCCCTTCTCCTTCTCCTTCTCCTTCCCCTTCCCCTTCTCCTTCTCCTTCTCCTTCTTCTTCTTCTCCTTCTTTTTCTTCTTCTTCTTCCTCTGCTCCTGCTTCTTCTTTTTCTCCTTCTCCTTCTCTCCCTCTCTCTCCCTCTCCCTCTCCCTCTCATGTTGGGAAACAGTCTAATGCCAAGTGGATCTTGTTGTTAAAGAGGTCACCCTAGATCCACACACTATAAAACATCCAGGACTTCCACACCCTCTTCATGGCAAAATCCATAGAAAACTCCTTAGGACCCCTGTAAGAGCTCCTTCCCCTTCGGTTTCTTCTAAACTACATTCCTAGCTTTCCTCTTTCAGAACAATGACCACTGCTTGAAAGAAGCCAGGGAACTGAAGCAGATTTAGTCAGCTGGGATGAACTTAGGAGAAAGGAGTCAGCCTGAGTGGAAGTGGAGAGGGAGGGACAGAGGTAGGTAGACAGAGGGGCAATGCAGGGACATAGGCGAGACACACTGAGGGGGAAAGTGCCTCCCTGGCAGGCAGCGATGTGCAGCGTGATGGTGAGACCAGATACTCCAGGTTTTCACCGGCACCTTGCTGCCTGGGGACAGTATACTCTGGGGGGGAATTTTCCTACTGAGGAGGTCACAAGTTACGGTTTATAACTTGTGGGGTCTGCAAAGCTTTATGCAGTAGTAGGTGGAGCTTTTGGAGGGTGACTGGATCCTGGGGGATGGGTTAGTCCACTGATGACTTTCTAGCTAAATGTGACATTGGGAGGTAAAACCAGGTCAAAGGAGTTAGGTCACTGGGAAGGGTGACCTGGCAGGTTCTGCCTCCTTCACTCTTCCTTAATTGCTCTCTCCTTACACTGTGCCTGCCATGGGCTATTTCTTCTCTTCCCTGCCCTCTGCCGTGCCACTCTGCCTTGGGCCAGTGGACTATGGACTGAAACCTTTACAAACTGTGAGCTAAATAAACCTTCCCTCCTTTAAGTTGTGGATCTTGGGTATTGTTTCTCAGTGATGAGAAAGTAACTAAGATATCACATTACCCTATCGCTAGGAGAACAAGTATCTGAAGGGTGGTCTAACTTTTCCAAAGGCCCTATAGCACCTCGTAAGGTCGTCAAGCCTATTTCGCATTTTCCCATAAGCAAATCTTGTGATGATTTTGCCTTAAGAGTATTTTTAGGTGTGTCTGTGTTTGTTAAATGCCTCTTCAATTACATTAGCCATTTTCACTAACAAGGGACCTGGGGTTGCTCTAGGAGCTCTATGTGACTATAAAACATTCTACTACATAAAAAGAAGAACAAAGGCAATGTGGAGAGCATATAGCAACTGACTAAACTACGAGGGCTTAAGCTAGCTCTGAGGAGGTGGAAAACATGTGCCTTCTCTCAAGCTCTCATCCAAGTCATAGCCCTCCCCAGCTCTGCTAGCTCAGGCTTGATGTTAAGCATGGCAACCACTCTCTTCTGTGGGGCTAGAGGACTGTAGTGAATTCTTGTAATTTTGTGTTGCTTTGGCACCCATTTTTGAATCCAAGTTTAATTTTTCATACCAGAAACAGGACTCAACCACCCCTAAGGGTTTCCAGTTCTCTGTCATACCAAAATGGCTCAAGTAGTTGATTAGAGATAAGAATTTAGAAGCATCTCTACATCTAGCCCTCTGGGATCACCCCAGCTGCTTCCTTTAAATGGCCCAATCATTCACTTGCCCATGACATAAAGTGACCAATACCCTAACCCTTTATACATAGTGCTGCCTATGCCTTCCCTTAAGGCCTTGTGCTATTCATGAGGGAGAGGTCCTCATGACTTACTCACCTCCTAAACTTCTTACTAGTTCTTAGTTAGGGGTTGCAACACTTCTTAGTTGATAGTTATTTCCATATGAATTTTGCAGGTCACACAAACATTCAAACCATAGCACCACATGTTGAGAATAGCCTAGTAGGTGTCTAGAAAGAGCATGAAACACGAAGTTCTCTTCTGAGAATGAAATTAAAGACTCAGATGGATTGAAGAAAGACTTATAGTAGAGAGGTTGGTGACCGCAGTAAAGGGTGTGCATCAATGTTATTGACATGTTGAGAGATAGTTTATCAAATCCACCTGAGCTCCATTCAGCTGAACATACCCTGAGTACTAGAGAACATGAAAAATGCTGCACTGATTCCTCAGGTGATATTATTCTGCAGTGGTTCCCAATCATGTGTGGTTTTGTGCCCTAGAGACATTTTTGGTTGTTACAGTGGAGGAGAGGAAGAGGATTACCGATATTCAGCGGGTAGAGGTTGGGCATACTACCAATCCTGCAGAAAGCAAGGCAGACTGTCACATGAGCCCACAGTTACCTGATACAAAATCCCAATGGTACTGAAGCTTTTGAAATATGAAGATACCCATACCCCCTTACTAAACACAGTAATTAGATTCTATAGGTGTGAATGTTTGGGTTATGCATTTTGATATTTTTAGATATGTTTAATGTATACCTTCATTTAGTAACTAAACTATAGGATATATAAAGTCACCCTCAACTAAAAGGAGTAAAACCTTGTAAGAAAATGCTATGCCATATGTTTTAGTTACTTTTCTCTTCTTACTGTGAAAAAATACCCGACACCCAAAGTTAAAGGGGAAAAGGTTTATTTAGCTCACACTTTGTAGAGGTTTCAACCCGTAGTTGGCTGGCTCCAAGGCATAGTGGCACACGGTAGAGGGGCATCAAAAAGAACAGTTCATGGTGCCCACAAGGTAACAAAAGCAGCAAAAGGGAAGGCAAGCCTCTTTCTGTCCCTTATATTGTATCCATTCTACCAGGGTTAAGGTGATGCCAAACCCACAGGTGGACTGATTTAGTAATCACCCACCCTTAATCCCAGCACCCTCAATCCCAGCATGGCACCATGAATCAATCACACACTCTAGCTTCAGCCACCTCTGAAAAAGCTCCACCAATAACTGAACGAGGCTTTGGTGGAACATCTAGACACAAACCATAATACCATAGCACAGGATCAGATGAAGTTATGAAGAGAAGTAATAGTAATAACAGTTATGTCAGGACCCCACCCGTGGCTTAAGTACTTCACATAGATGAACACCTTACTTCACGTCACAGGGTCTCCCTAACATAGGAAGTCAAGAAAGATCTGAAGACAGCATGTTATTTGTCTGAGACTATAAGGGCCACTAGAGAGTAGCAGAGCAGAGCTATAATGACTATGCTGAGATGCTGATAAATTCTTTGGGGAATTTAGAGAAGGTAAGGAAGGAAAACTTCAGGGAAAATATCTTGGCTCACTGGTTGGACTTCCCTGCAGCAGAGGGTAGTGGCTGCCAGGCAACTAACAGGTCTGTAACACAATCTCTCTCTCTCTTTACTTCAGTCCCTAACTTGGGCTTTCAAATCCTAAAACCTACATGCAAGCTTCTCTTTGAGATAGACAATTCACACAGTCCTCCTCTTGCAGCAATATTTTTGCTCTTGATTCTGTGTTTTTTAAGATGATGTGTGAACTTTTGTGAGCTTTATAAAAACTAAACTCAAAACCTTTGTATTAGCATCCATAAAACTATTTGCTATTTTTTACATATTCTTTTGAAAATGAAAGAGAGAAATCACTTAAAATATGACAGCATTTACTCTTTAGTGGCATAAGCATACTGTAGAAAGATGATGTCCCTGAAATCTGGCACCTTACCAAATTTTCCCTATACCAAAATGAATTTTGTCAAAATGTACAAAATTCATACTACAGGCATTTTCCAATAGGTAGGTTTTCCCAGAATCCATTTCTGCTAAGTGACAGTCTTTTATTCTTCTTACTGACTGTTAGAATTTGAATTAATCCCTTAGCTTAATGTTTATGATACAGCACATTTAAAAACTAATGTTTCATAAATATCATTGCCACAATTTTAACTTCATAGCTGCATCTTTTTGATAGCTCATTGGGTTTATTCATTGTCAGGGCCCCTGCTAGCAAGGTAGAGAAGCAATGGTCGGGGAGGCACTAGAGCCTGAGACACAATGTTTAAGAGGACACTCAATCTCAAGGTCATGCAGATGTCAACCCTACACTTGCTAGAGCCTCAGGTGTCTCCTGGGCACCTACCTTGTTTCATTTGTCTTGGTCTGCATCCAACATGTTTACTGAACAACTATTATGTATACCATCATAGCAACTGGGAAGATAACCAAGGGCCTACCCTTGGAAATGTACATTCTTAGGGATGGTTTCAACTCTGTTGAGTGCAAATTACAAATCATTTCCTAGACACTGAATACTGGCTGATTTTAAGATCAATCCGCATCCTTTTTTCTGGTACATTTCACTTTCAGTTAAGTATCCACAGAAAAAGTTCTAGCCAAAGAGAACCAAATAAAAGTATTGAGGACTCTGGGATATTTTTCCTATCATTTTTACCTTCCTTCTCGTGTAGGTCAGCATGTGACATCTGGAGCAATGAGAGTCTATGAAATTGTGAGAAAAAAGACAGGGAATTGATGCGAAACGCCTTAGAACTTTAAAATCACTGAGCTACTAAACTAGGGTCAACAACTGCCTGACATTACCCTCAAGTTATATGAGAAACACGATCCTTTTGTACTGTTTGTTAATCCATTGGTAGTCTTCTTATACTTGAAGACAAAAGTATTTCTAACTGATACAAGCAAAGCTCTTTCTGCTATGCTATATTTGGGATGGCCCTAATTACTGACTACCTGGGTAAAATAATTAGCATCTCAAAGAGCAGGAGCTAAGATCCCCCTGAGAATGAGGAGGATATGAAAAGTCACTGCATTGTAATGTCTTCTCTCAATTCACCAATGAAAAGAAACAGACTGGCAGAGTGGATCAAGAAACAAAATGCAACCATATACTGTATACAAGAAATGAATTTAACTCAAAAGGAAATCCACAGACTGAAAACCAAAGGATGGAAAACAATACTTCATGTGACAGAACCCAGAAAAAAGCAGGAGTAGCTTTTCTGTTTGCAGACAAGTTGAACTTCAAATCAACAACACTCAAAAGAGATAAAGAAGGTCACTATATTATTGTTAAGAGAAAGCAGAAGAGGAAGAGATAACAAAAATAAAAATATATGCATCAAATGTAGGAGCACCCGATCATATCAGGCAAATTTTAACAGACATGAAAAATCAAATAAGTAATAACACAATTGTAAAGGGGATTTTAATACCCTGTTCTCACAAAGAGATAGATCAACTAGACAGAAAATCAGCAAATAACAGAACTAAACCAAATATGTGAATAAATGGACTTAGTAGACCTTTACAGAGTATTCCACCCAACAACATTAGAGTACACATTCTTCTCAACTGCACATGGAACATTCTCTAAAATAGAACATATGCTAGCACATAGAACATGCTTAAGTAAATGCAAAGCAATTGAAATTATCCCATGAATATTATTGGACCATAGTGAAATGAAACTGGAAATAAATGAATTCTAGAAGAAATTTAGAGAAGATTTAATACCAATTCTTCTCAAACTCTTTAAAGAAATAGAAAGGGAAGCAATTCTCCCAAACTCATTTTTGGAGGCAAGCATTATACCCATGCCAAAAAAAGAACTAACCAAAAAAGAGAGCTATAGGCCAATCTCCTTAATGAAAATAGATGCAAAACTTCTCAATAAAATACTGGCTAATAGAATGCAGCAAATCATCAAGAAGATAATACACCATGACCAGGTAGAATTCATCCCAGGAATGCAGGGGTGGTTCAACATATGCAAATCAATCAATATAATACACCATATCAACAGAGCTAAAGACAAGAATCACATGATCATCTTAATAGATGCAGAAAAAGCTTTTGATAAAGTCCAACATTTATTCATGACAAAAACTTTACAGAAAGTTGGCATAGATGGACTTTACGTTAATCTGATAAAAGCCATCTATGACAAACCAACAGCCAACATCATACTAAATGGACAAAAACTGAAAGCTCTCACTTTAAAATCAGGAATAAGACAAGGTTGTCCACTGTCAGCACTCCTATTCAACATAGTTCTGGAGAAACTAACCAGACCAATTAGACAAAAGAAAGAAATATAAGGAATAAAGATAGGAAAGGAAGAAGTGAAATTATCTTTTTTCACAGATCACATGATACTCTACATAGAAGACTCCAAAAACTCCACCAAAAGGCTCCTAGAATTAATCAGCAAATTCAGTAGCAGAGCTGGATACAAAGTCAACAATCAAAAATCAATAGCATTCCTATACATAACCAACATACTGAGAAATAAGTGAAGCCATACTTTTCACAATAGCATCCAAAAAACTGAAATACATAGGAATAAATCTAACAAAAGAAGCAAAAGAACTATACAGTGAAAATTACACTACTCTGAAAAAAGACACTGAAGAGGATTTCAAAAAATGGAAAGATATTCCTTGCTCATGGATAGGAAGAACCAACCTTGTGAAAACGGCTATAATCCCAAAGTTGTTACACAGATTCAATGCAATTCCAATGAAAATACCATTGGTATACCTCACAGACCTAGAGAAAGCATTCCTAAAATTTATCTGGAACCAGAAGAGACCTGGGATAGCAAAAGCAATCCTGGGCAACAAAGGCAGGACAGGAGATATCACAATCCCTGATTTGAAATTATACTACCAAGCTACTGTGATAGAAATCACATGGTATTGGGAAAAAAAAAAAAAAAAAAAACAGACCTGAAGATCAATGGAACAGACTGGAAGATGCAGACACAACCGCAAAAACATGCAGCCACCTTAACTTTCACAAAGAGGCCAAATATGTTCACTAGAAAAAGATAGCCTCTTTAATAAATGATGCTAGAAAAACTGGATTTCCACATGCCAAGAACTAAAACTAGACCCAAGCCTATCACCATGCACCTAAATAAAGTCAAAATGGATTAAAGATCTAAATATTAAAACAGAAACACTAGGTCTAATTGAAGAGAAGGTAGGTGAAAATCTTGAAGACATAGGGGTAGATAGAGAGTTCATGAACAGAAACCAAACTGCATGGGAAATATTTCAAAGAATCAACAACTGGGATCTCCTTTCATTGAAAAGTTTCTGCACATCAAAAGGAATCACCACTGGAATGCAGAGAAAACTCAGGAAGTGGGAAAAACTTTTAGCCAACTGTCCCTCAGACAAAAGACTCCTGTCTAGAACATATAAAGAATTAAAAAAAAAAAAATCAGGACCCCAAATTCAAAGACCCAATCCAAAAATGGGCATCTGTGGTGAATATACACTCTCAAATGAAGAAATACAAATGGCAAATAAATACATGGAAAAATGTTCAACATCATTAGTCATTCAAGAAATGTAAATTAAAACAACACTGAGATTCCATCTCAGCCCCGAAAGAATGGCTATCATCAAGTTAACCAATAACAAATTAACCAATAACAAATGCTAGAGGGGCTGTGGGGAAAAAGGAGCTCTGCTCCATTGTTGGTGGGAATGTAGACTGGTGCATCCACTGTGGGAATCAGTCTGGAAATTCCTCAGTAAAGCAGGATTAGAGGTCCCATTCAACCCAGCTCTTCCCCTCCTGGATATTTTTCCAGAACTGAAAACATCATATCACAGTGACACATGTGCACCTATGTTTATAGCAGTGCAATTTGTAATAGCTAAATCTTGGAAACAATCCAAATGTCCATCAGCTGAGGAATGGATAAAAAAGAGGTAGTATTTTTATACAATGGAGTATTACTCATCTATAAAGAAAGACAAACTAGAGGCTTCTATAGGTAAATGGATGTAACCATACTCATTAGTGAAATAAATAAGATTCACATGCATAAACATTGTTTTCCCTCCCTACTATAAGAACCTGAAAGAGTAAATAAAATCTGAAAGTACAATAGATACTGTGAAAGAGAAAAGAAACTGCTCGAATAGGAGGGAGCAACTGGGAGGCAGAGGAAAAAGAAAGAAGAGGGAAACGTATGTATATATAGATACACAGGACAGCTAGGATAACTGTACTACTAACTGTTGGTTTATTGAAAAGAACTGTTAATGTGTAACTGATCAATCTCTCATGCCTATGTCTGGTTATATGTGCAACCAATCTGAAGATGACACTGTGTAGTATAACAACCATTGTGAATATCCTATCACCATGTCTTGAAATTCTGTATCGTTTTTATTGCTCTCTACGCTGTTTTGTTTATACATTTGTTTTTGTTACTTTTTTAATGAAAAACGAACTTTATATGTATATATAAGGATAGCTGCAATAGGTGTACTGCTAATGACTGTAGTTTATTGAGAGGAACAGTCAATGCTTAAAATTTTCTTTTTTTCTTGACCAATTTTACCCTCTTGAATTTGGTAATTGATCTGAAAACAATATGCAACATAAGAACCATTGTTGAACTCCTACCTTTTTGTATGGTGAAGCTATGCATCATTTCCAATGATTGTTTAAACTATTTTTTATTGTTCTGTACTTGTTACTGTCTTTGTTGGATCAGTCTTACATTCTTATGTCTAATGGACTAGCAACTTTGTTGAAGACAACAGTGTGTAATTTAGCAACCGCTATAAATTTCTATCATTTTGTCTTGAGGTCATGCATCATTTTTGTTTTGATTTTGTTTGTTGTTTTGATTTTTGTTTTCATTGTTGTTTTGTCAGGTTTTTAATTTTTAAAATAAAGTTTCTCAGGCCTTATTTGCACTGCAGACCACGTAAGTGGGTTCTTCAACCAGTTTGTGCAATGAATGTGCTCTCAGGAATCTATCGTTGCCCTGCTGGACAACTTCAGTCTTCATCCTCACTTCCTAGTTTTCTCCTCCCAGCAGTTTCTTCTAATGATCAAATTTCTTTTAGAAACTCTTTCTTTAAGAGTCGAATCTCTATCACCGCTCCTGCTCTGTGTCAGTCCCATTTTGTTTCTGCCTTCTCTTCTTCCAGCTTAAATGCTACTGTTTCTCAGCCATCAATGATTTATTCTCTACCTCTCACACTAATCCTTGGAAATGTCAGGCATAGTCAATGACAAAATAATGATTCCCAGATGTTTTCTCACTTTGTACACTGTCCTGAGTTTCAAATCTAGATTTTTAATTTCCCACAAAACGTGTACACTTGAACGACCAACAGATATTTCAGTTTAACATGACAGAACTAAATCATCTTTCCTCCTTACTCACTGCTCCAGGAAACAGCAAACTCATCTACATAGGACGTTAAATGAACATTATCCTAGACTGCTCCCCGCCCTCTACATCCAATTACAGTTAAGTCCAGTACAGTTTCACTGCCTTGACACATCTAACATCTGTCTTACCTCATTGTCATGGCTACGGACCCAGTGATGAAACAGGTCACCTCTCATATCCACTGTTGCAACCATCTGCTAGTTGGTTCCTGCCTCTAACTTTGTCCCTTCCAGTCCTTCAGACAACTATCACAACAATCTTTATAAAATTGACATCTGAACTTCATTTTCTAGTTTAAGACTCTTTTATAGTTTCCAGTGGTGTACCAGTTAAGGGAAAAATCTTAGGATTAGAGTAATGCACTGGACGATCCTATGATTTCAGCCTGCTTTCTAGTAATTTTTAACCTTTTTAAAATTCACTGTGCACCTCTGCTCAATCACATTTACCCCCAAATGTCATGATGTCACAGATCTCTATGCCTTTGTACATGCAGTCATCATGCTTTCAGGAACATCTCCCCTTCTTGTTGGCCTAGAGAAGTCCCACCTGGTTTTGGGGGCAATCACTGTAGTGAAGCCAAACACAGTTACTCTCACCAGAGTAGAACATCTAGTGAGGTCCTTTGCAAGCCCCTATGCAAAACTAACAGCATACCCACTGCACTGCAGTGTAATTCTTTTTTTCCAGCTGCCCACCCTACTAGACTATGTCTTTAAAACACGAGCTGTAATTTTAGAAGTCCTATCATATGGCATCAGCACTTAGGATGATCCTGTTAGAGTCCTATTAGAATTGATCATCACCTCAGAGATAACTTATCCAAATACAAATACAAGCAAATTCTTCCAATTGAAATCTTAATATTTAAAACACAATAAAATATAGTTTTCTGTTTTAAGGTTTTAAGGAAAAACTAAGAAGTCTCAAAGCAAGAAAGGATTTCATGTGCAAGTGTGGTCTACTTACACTCCAGACTAAAGGGAAGGGGGCAGGTGCCCGAGCAGCTGGCACTGCCTCTATGGACAGCTTTCCTCATTGATCTAATCAATTCTCTGATAAAAGTTTTGAAGAGGTCATGCCAGTGCTCCTTGGTTCTGACTCTGACTCTGATTGATTCTGATTCTGATTCTGATTCTGTTGTCAGCACAGCACAGCATGGCACACTGTGTGCAAACTTCGTAGGCTCAGAGAGCTCTGAATGAAAGTTCTGTCTTTGTTGCTTCAAGACTTCCAGATGCAGCAGCTCACTGGAGCTCTGGTTTATCATTGGCCATCGAGATGCTTAAATCATCTAAACACTTTGTGTGCGTGTACCCAGTGCATAGTGAATGAATTTTTTATTTCCTTCCTATTTACTGAGTGGAATTTACTTTTGTACATTTTTATCTAATCTTTTGTTCTCAAAGATTACAAATCCTCTCTTAATGCCAAACTATTTCCTCTACCAGAAGACAGCCCAGTGAAGCCTCAGTAACTTCTAAGTTTTCACTTTGGAAAATAATATTGACTATTCCCTTTTCTTAGTTAAGTAAAAAATAAAAGTGATTATGTCAATAGAATAAATAAAAACATTGCTTTACCTTAAACGCTAACCTGTTGTCACCAGTTGCCTGGAACTGAAACTATGGACGCCTCCTGCATCCGGGAAAACTGGTCCCCTCCCACACCTCTGTGAATTCTCCTTCCTACTTGTCTTTCATAGAAGCACTGGCCAACCCTCTTAGTGCTAATTGGGTGGCCTGGGAACATGAGGTAGACTTCTGGCAGGATTGGTTCAGCTCGCTATCAATCTCTATTCCAGTCTTGCCTCTTCTCAAGTTTATGTTCTTGTTGCCTAGGAAACCCCAGTGACTAAGAAAGCCCATGCTGCTTGCTCTGGAAGAAAAGCCAGAAGGAAGTTTTTGTAGCAAGTGTATGGCTTCTTAAATAGCACCAAAACTTGCCAGACATGTCGTTTTATAAGTTAATGTTCAGCAAGGTATTTTTCTTCTCTTAGGCATTCCCTTCCTACCCTTCTGTGAGGTGGATTATCACCTAATGAAACAAAACCACAACTCTCAGGAGTAGGCAGGCAGAACAATAGGTGACTCGGAGCCCTACTATGAGTCTACACTTACACACTGATAGCTGTTTTTCCACTTTTGCTTTCTGCTCTTCTTTCTTTTCTTCAACTTTCACTTCTATTTTTACACTTTTTCCTTGGAAATAAGTTTTCCAGATTAAAAGTACTCTAGAGGTCCGTGTAGGGGAAATCATCTAAAGAATGCTCTCTTCGATTGGGTGTTTGTGAAATCCACACCGCACCCCACATACATCACCCCCACTCCTCTGCTCCCTTTGGTTGTGGAGTGATGCAAAGGCACAGGATCATAACTATGAAGACTTGAGTTCCTCTTCCTGTTCTTTGTCTTACCTGATACATTCTCACATGTGGTAGCTGATTTCTAAAATGCAATACATGTACTTACCAATTTTTTAGACTTTTCCACAAAGGGCCGGACTTAGAAAATGTTAACATTGGTTGAAAAGACTTCCTGTAGAGTGTGATTTGAGAGGCAAGAAGAGACTATGTGTTCAGTACTATTTCCTTTGACTCTCTTTGGGGTTAGGTACTATTTCCAGGAAAGGGGGATCACCTTGATTATGGTACATAACCCCTGCCAACCAATGAGCAGGTACAGATTCAGTGGACCTTGAACTTGCATGACAAGATAGTTATGAACATATTCTCTGAATATACTACATATCATTTTTTTCCTAAAACTACCTCTCCGTACTGTAGCAGACCTGGTGGTATTGAGCTGTGTCACTTCACAGTCACTAAATTAAATTATTAAGCTAAACTAGCCATTAAGAAAACTAACTAGCTACTAAAAAACTAATGGCTGATGGATAAATTTGTCTTTAATAAATCACTAAAATTCAACTATGAACTCTTCCAAGACAGTCTGGTTTATCTCTGTATCTGCCATACTGCCCTTCAAAGTACTTGTGCAATCATGAATTCAGTCAAATTTTTTCAAAATTAATAGTTGATCTGTGTAAAATGCTTTAGAACCAAGGGCATTTCAACTATAAAATCTGATTTTTGGAAATAGCTACTTCTTTTTACTTAAGGAGTTTGCATCAGGCCTTAGGCATTACTTTTACATGGATAAATGGTGACATTTAAACAAACACCTCTCTTGCAATAACCTACAACTGGAATGTGATAAATGAAGTAAGAGAAGGAAAAATAACTTCAGTAAGTAGATGATCACATAAGTAACCATTGTGTGACCAGGGCTTGTTGCGGTGTAGCTACATACAAGACAAAAGAATAACTACATAATACAAAATGAGTGATGGAGAAACCAATCCAGGAACACTTCATTTTGAGATCTGAAAATGCACCCTCAGATATAGACTTTTCTCAGTTTACAATAGATTGGCTTGCAATTTTTGAATTCACAGTTGTGCAAATGTGGTATGCCTGTAGTAGAAGCCACATTTGAAATTTTGAATTTTAATCTCTTCCGAGGCAGTGAGCCACATTTCTAGTCAGCCAAGATCAAAACGAAAAACAACTAATACCTTATGGTTTGTTGTGCTGCTAAATCATGATGTGTGATGGGTTATGTGTATTAAATGCACATCCAACTTACAATCTTTTTAGCTTACAATGGGTTTATGCTTAAATTGGGTTTATGCTCAATTAAGTTGGAAGCACCTGTATATGCTTTTATAAACAAATTCATAGTGTGTGTCACATTTCATAAATACCACTTAAAGTTCAGTAAATTGAATACTTTGCTTGTGCTTATCATTTTTAAATGTGCAATTCCATTTATATAGTGTGCAATTCCGTTCTATAACTCCCATTTGAGAAATAAACTTACACTGGGTGCAAATCTGTGAACCTGATCCCTAGTGTTAGGATGCCTATCATCAGTACTGTTGTTCCCTAGGGAATAGCTCTGCTTCCTGTACACACGTGCTTCCTCCTCTCTCTTCAGAATTGCCCTAATGCTATTCTGGAAATCATTCAAATGTGTTCATCTTCAGTTATATTAAAATGCAACAATGATTTACAATTACAAATGCTAAATTTTAAGACAGTCATCCAGAAAGAATTAAGATGCATCTCACCCATAAGCTCATCACATATATTTTAATTTATGTTTTCTATACAAAAACCATATCTACTTGAAGTGTATCATTTGTGTGTTTTCATAGATGTGCACACATACGAAACTACCAACAAAATCAAGATACACTGCACAACTTGCCGTCCACAAGCTCATGCAAAGAGTGCTCTGCCCTTTGTCTCTGCAGATGTTTATATTTCTTTGAATTTCATGTAAATGACACCATTTGGGAGGTATTTTTTGAGTATGGTTGGTATTGTATGCAGTGGGAGTCACAAAAGGATTCTAAGAAGGAAAGTGGTAGACTCCAGTTTCTGTTCTGCAGGGCTGTGCTTAGAGCCGATAGAGGAGGCGCGGAGACATCATTCTGGCTCCTGCTGATATTAAAGGGGTTTAGGGATTGGGAGGGGGTAGTGTGTGGAAGCAAAGAACACAAAGACTGTCCCAGTAAGTTGCCAGGTATTATGAGGGTGATATGCTCTTGGTGGGGAAACAGAGTTGCAAGCAAAGTTCTTAGGCGCCCAGTATAGTGCCACACGCCTGCAAGTTCAGTACTGGAGACTGAAGCAGGAGGATCGCCGTGAGTTCAAGGCCAGCCTGGGCTACCTACTGAGTTCAAGGCCAGCCTGGAATACAGAGCAAGACCTTGTCTCAAAAAACAAAAATTAAAAAAAGTTCTTGCCTCTGTTCATCATGAGGGAAACAAAACCTGAGCTCTGTCTTCTATAAGGAAGGCTTCACAATTGTCCTGCATTGTGCTGTTGTCACAGTCATTTCAAAGAAGTTTTGTAAAAGTGATCAACATGAAATCTCGTATCACACGTGTGCACACACTTCCACGTGACATGACTGTGGGCTCTGTGCCTCACTGTTGCAGCCTGCGAGCTCAGAGAATTTTGTAGAAATAGGCACTGACAACTACAGATTTTTCGGATGAATTCTCTTCTGCAATTTGAAAAGGGATTTGCTCTTTTATAAAATTACTGAAGGACATACTTGTAGTAAGAGCTTCAACTTGTTTGGAATTGCTTTAGGACATGGTCTATGGTTCTTCCAGGGTCACCCCCATCTCTAAGCTTTCTTTTCAGTGACTCAATCCAACAGACCCCAGATATTTAAAACTTTTAAGGAGGACTTTTATTCTTTTGGAGAATGCAAAAGCAAATTGATGGAACAACCGTTTGAATTCAGGATATTTCATGAACGCCACCTGTCAGAGAGGCAGTTTTAATTGGTGATTTAGAAAAGGAGATCAAAAATAAAAACAATGAAAAATACAAACACGAAACAGGGGAGAGTGAGCTGTGGACTACATGCCACCACATTCCTCCTCCACAATTTCCCCATAGCTTCGTCAAAGAAAAGCAAAGATAAAAACTGGAATATTTAAGCCAGGCATTTCTTTGTTTCATAAGCCCGTGATATAATTACCAACAGTTTATACATGTCTGGAATTTTTTCCTGTTCTGTTTTAAGAGTCTGAATCTGGATTTCTGGCATTGGTTCTAGGATATGACTGATCAGACGTGAAAGCCCTATGAGTAATTCCACGGGGAAAGAGGCTACTGATTGTTCACAGTGTGATGTCACATAAAACATGCAACTGGACTCTTAATAAAATATTAACCAAGAGCAAGTTCCTGGGCAACCATCATACTGCAAAATATTTTAGTGGAGATAAATATAATGAGGATGGCTGGTTACTCCTAATTGTGTAGAAAATGCTTCAAAATTCCAAGTTTAAGCTACACATAAATCATCTGACAGCATCTGTGTCTTACCTAGAGAATGCTCTTACTTCCTGTAGTCACAAGACAGAGGGAACAAAAAATCAAAGCTCTCACCCCAAGAATGGACGATTTAGAGTACCCAAGAAAGCACATGTTTACACAAAGACTAGTGTGCAAATATTCATGCATGTTTATGTCCACTAGTGTGAAACTAGACACAACTCAAATTCTCATCAACAGGTAACTGGACAAACAGATTGTGGCAATCTGTACACTAGAATAGTACTAAAAATTAAATCTGAATAAAGTATGCATGGATATAATATGAATGAATCTTAAAATAATAGTGCTAAGTAAAATTAGCCGAAACAAAAGAGTGTGCATTCCCTAGAGAAAACATAATGAACAAATAGTGACATATGGGGAGGAAGGGAGAAGGGGTTGAAAGGACAGGAGAAATCTTCTGGGAGATATTCATTTACTCATTCTGTTGAATAAATAGAGGTATAGACATATTCAAACATATCAAATTATATTTTAAACATATATAGATTTTCCTATGCCTAATTTATATCTATAAAGTATTGCTTTCTCTTTTAAATTAAAATGAAGGACTTCAATACACAAGCAACAAGGACCTGATTTACCTTCCTAATTTACATAATTAAAAATGGAAAACAGAAGAGAGTTGAAAAGCACTCCTCAGACACTGGACACCACACAGTGTGGGACACAGACTACTGGCTGGAGAGGGCTTCTTGGGCTCATGGAAGCAATAGCAGCATGTAGCTCAATGCTCTCTCCGACAGCAGAGATCAACTGTAGAGAGGAAAACGCCAACAGAATTTACAAGGCAGACTATCAGATAACAGAGCTGCCCGGACAGACATTTCTAGAGTTGGAGTCTTCAAAGGGATACACTTCAGTACAAGCATATAAAGAAACTGGCTGAGGCCAGGAATGAATGGAGAACAGGGCCCTCTCCAAGAGCTTGTTCTTTCTTGATTCAACCCTGAATTACCTTAATTCAGGAGAGATGGTTATATTTACTATGCTTTATGAACCTCAACAGTACACAAGTGACTTTACTTTGATGGCAACAAAGATGCTGTACATTTGAAACCACAGAACCAATAGGAGCACAAATTACAGAGAGAGAACCCCACAGCTCCACTGCAAGCCCAATCCTAGCTACTCAAAGCAGGGCTCTTCTAGCTACTTCCCTCTAAGGGTGCAAATCTGGCCCTGCTGAAAGGGGTGGGATATTTTTCATCAGCAGATTTCTCTAGCCACAGACTGGGAAGAGATTTTCAGCCTTGAGGATAAATGATGCAAAGAAAGCCATATATCATTATTGTTCAGAGTTTTCCTCAAAAATACCATTCTCTACATTAACATGCTAGTGTCCTAACTACTAAGAACCTCTAGAAACTCAGGTGTTTCCCAGAAGTGAATCTCTAAAAGTGACAATGTTTCAAAATGAGCCTCAAAAAGATAATCACATTCTTCCAAAATCAATCTGAGAACAACCTCCAAATCTGCCCTTGTGTCTTAGCTCGGTGAAGAGAGGACACCATTTTCCCTAAAACATACCTGTCATCAAGCTACTTGAGAAGTTGTTAGTGCAACTACTCTCAAACACACGTGGAAAGTCCTCCATTGCATTTCAAGTCAACCACTGGATTGTATTCTCCCCTCTTATGTATCTTATGTCTATAATTTCTTTGTTTTATAAATGTAAATTGTGAGCCTTACATTCTTATATGTTTGTGTACTTTGAACTGAAATCATAAGCCAAAACAGATTTCTTCTTTATATTGTGGATGTTGGGTCTTTTGTCCCAAAATAGGAAAGTGACTAATATAACTCCACCAAACTCCAAAAGGTTTTACATCCCTGTCAAAGAGTTCTGATCACTAAAATGTCAATCTAAGACATGAACAATGGGTATTTGAGATACTGTTATTTGAGGGCATGTTAAAATATTGTTGTTGTATGCAAAAGGAAGACTCAGTGATGCATTCTGAAACATTTACAGGAGGAGTGCTGTGATATCTAGGATGAACAATTTTTTGGATTACAAAGATATAAACTCGGTGGGGGGCTATGAGTCAGTAAGCACTGTAGCTAGGTGGAGCACCCAAATTCTACCTTATAAATATTTGACATTTTCATTAAAATAATTTTAGATTTGGGTTTTTGTTTTTGTGGGGTTTTTTGGTACTGGGAATTGAACTCAGGACCTTGCACTTGCCAGGCAGGTGCTTTTGCCACTGAGCCATATCCCCGGCCCTCATTAAAATAATTTTAAATGCTCTCAATATCATTCCATTTTTCTCCTAGTTCTCTGAATTGTGGAGAACTACTCTTTGATGACATGTTATTGCATGCAAATACATTAATATTAATATATTTCTATGATTCTAACTTCCTGGTGAAACAATCTTCATTATGACTGTCTCATTTAACATAGATGAAACAGTCATACCTTATGTATAGATCTATTCAATTTCAGCCACGTTCCAATGGTACTCTATGTATTAATATTATTTTTCTAATGAAGGACCCAATCCAGTATCATGCATGAGATTTAATTAACCTGTCTATTCTATTTCCTTCAGCAAAAACTGATTTCTCTTTTTTCTAGTCTTTGGTCTCACATTTTAAATTATACAGCTTATTTAATTTGTAGAGTGACTCTCAACTTGTATTTTTCTGATGCTTCTTCATTCACACCTATGCTATTATGATAGTAATTTTACGTAGATGGTGTCAATTCTACTTTAGTGAACCCCAGCTGGAGGCACAAGATATGATATTGTCCCATGATTAGTGATGTTTGCACTGTTCATTTTTACCAGTATTCTCACCTCTAGAGTCATTAGCTTTCCTTGGTAATTATGACATAATTGGTATGGAGATATTTTGAAACTATGGGAGTATCCTGTTCCTTATCAAATTTTCATTCATATTTTGTCATCATTTATGATTCTTCTCAGAATCAACTATTACCATTGTGGTGGCAACTTAATAATTTTTAATTCCAATGCTCTCTTACATTTCGTATGACATTCTAGTATACATTTTCTTTCAGCCACTCTTATCTATTTAACCATCTACCTACCTAGAAATTCATCATGTTCATTTATATGTTGTCAATATTGACTCCTGGGTTATCACTTGTGACACAGCCCCTACCAAGACCATTATTTACTGCCTTACTTGTATAGAACCCTGTTATTCTGGAGCTTTTATGCCCTGTCATGCACATGATATTCTAAGTTCACCTTGCACTTTCCCTATCCCACTCTTCAAATGTACAGTTTCTCAATGAATTCTTTTAGTGAAGACTAGTATTAGAAATCTGGATGTAGTTTCTGTGTGGGCTCATTACCAATGAAGTGTCATTATTTACAATATCGCTTCAGAAGACATTGTAAGGAAAGACAAAAACATAGATATGAATATAAATAACACCTGTATCTCTCGCCACACACCTTTATTTATATTGATATTAAAGAAAATTACGGATTTATGCTGATCATTTCAATTTTAATGTGAAAACCTAATGGCTCTTTTATTGTCATATTGCTTATGCAGTGGCACCTTGGTTTACAAACTTAATTTATTTCATGATTTGGGGAAGATAACTGTTTTTATGGTTGTATGGGGAAGATGGACGTGGCTGTTTGTCACCCAATCCTGAGTTTGCAAAATTTTGCCCGAATCTTTTATTTGTGAACCAAATTATTTGCAAACAAAAGTGTTCATGTACTGAGGTATGTATTACTGTATTTCAAATTCCCTTCTCCAAAAGTTAAGAGATCTCACTTTCAACATCACTCATGGATTTAGCCATATTTTAATAATACTATGCACAGAAATTAGGTACAGAAGTACAAATCTGATGACTATCAGTAACAAATCAATTGAGCAGGGGCTGGGGATATAGCTCAGTGGAATAAGTGACTGCCTAGCAAGCACAGGGTCCTGAGTTCAATCCCCAGTACCCAAAAAAAAAAAAAAAAAAGAAAAAAATCAATTGAGCAGATTACACAGTTACTTGCTAATTATTTTTGCCTTTAGATTGACTACATATAATCAAGTCACTGCACTCACAACCTAATTGTGTTCCTGCTTTTCATTAGATGTAATTATGTGGAAAAAATTGCTCACATGTTTCTTTTTCTATTGCAGTTGTTTTTCTCTCATCAATGACTTAAACATATATCCACATATATAATATGTAAAATATTAACATATTTTCAAAATCCAAGCTATGTAAACGCACAAAACCATGGGCCTGTCACTCGTATCTCAATTCCCCTCATTCTAATACCACCCTCATGGATAATTTATCACATTAGCCTCTGGTTATTCTCTCTACGCTATTATTTTCATTCAATAAATATAAACATATATTTTTCATTTGTTTTCTCTTGCACATAAATTTTCTATTTTCTTCAAAAAAGGGGGGCACTCTCTATATATTTTTATACTTTGCACTTTTTCACTTATCTGCATTGTATATTAGCATTTACTTATCTGAGCCATTTTATTCTAATTGATATAATTCTTGCTTAGTCTAGTTTAAAGTTGCATTTTATTTTACTTATTTTATTTTGTTTTGGTGCCAGGAATCAAACTCAGGACTGTGCACTGACCAGGCAGGTGCTGTACCTCTGAGCTATATCCCTGGCCTCGTATTTTATTTTAATATATTACTGTGCAATGGTCTCTTTCTTATTGAAAGTTTTCTTTTCATTTATTCTAGATATTAGGCCTTATGTGAGAAACATGTTGCAATGCTTTTCCCACTTTTGAACTTGAACTCCTAATCTTATCATTTCTGCCATATACTGTTTTTGCCGTCAAATTATCTTTCTTTCATTGCATCAAAATTTTGGAGTCGCACTTAAAAGACCTTTCTGTACACCCAGATTATGGAGAAATTCACTTATGACCCAGAGTGATATCATTTATGTATTCAGGTCTTTAGTATATTTGTAATTTTTAATATAAACTGAAGTAATAGTCACACATTGCCTTTTTTTCTCAATGGTTATTTACATACCCCTGAAGGATTTCTTCTAGGCACGATGGCAAGCTCTTTAATGACACGATAAACAGGAGCCGGTACCTGAACTTGAGAAACTTTCGGTTTCTGAATAGTAACACAGCACTAGCTAATTGTATTTGTCAGCTTGACTGAGTTAAAAGGCTCCTAGAGAAGTGATTGAATCACAGGCGCACTGTACTCTGCAGCGGGTGATTTCTCTCGTGGCCATGGCTGAAGGTAGTGTGAGAAGGTGGGGTCCAGGGGAAAGAGGTTCTCGTGAGGAGCATGTCTTTGGAGGGTGTGTCTCTGCCTGACGTTTTTCCTGTGCTCCGCTCCCCAGCCCCCATGAAATGAGCAGCTTTTCTTCCCTCAGCCCCTGTGCCATGATGTTCTGCTTCAGCTCTGATCGATAGCATGGAGCCACACGTGGTCTGCAACTCTAAATGTGGGGGCCAAATAAATCATTTCCTCTTTTATATTCTACACATCAGAAATTTTGTCCCAGTGACAAGAAAGCTGATCAATAAAGAGACAGATACCTTAACAAATAATTACAACATTGTGAAAAAAGTCTTCACAAGGGTATGTGATGACTTCTGTGATAGGCGTAGCTATCAAGTGGAAATAAACTAAGGTGTACATTATAACAGTGACTTTTATGATTAATCATTATTGTCAGTTTGGCTAAAATAAGCGACATCTAGCAGATCAGTAAAGCGCATCTAAGTGTGTCTGTGGCAGTGTTTCCTGAGATGCTTGGCATATAGACCAGCACTCTGAGGGGTGAGGACCCAATCTGATTGTACATAGAACCATTCAATAGATTTGCAGCTCAGGTGGGGTGAAAAGGGAAAGAAGGACAAAACTGACCTACATTTGGAAATCTCCGTTCTGCTAGAGCATCCTGTGGACATGAGGCTTCAGGTTCTGAAGCCTTACAACTTGGACATGCACCAGTGACTCACCGAAGAGCTTCCAAGTCCTGAGTCTTGAATAGGCAAAGTGTCTTTGATCCTTCTTTTCTGAAGCCCACAGATTCTTGCATTGGTGAGTCACATTGGATCCTATGACTCACCAGTGTACAGAGAGCCATTGTGGATTATCTTCCCTCTGATCCTATAGGCCTGCACATGTGTGTCTGTGTGTATGTATGTGTATGCACATATAATTGATTCTGTTCCTCTATGGAACCCTAACCTATAAGTACCCCGCAAACCTCAGTATGTTCCAGAGTTTATAAATTATAATCCCAGGGAAAAGTTATTGGAAATTTCATGAGTTAATCCCAATCTACCACTTCCAAAGCAACCCATACTAAAAATAAAGAGACAGAAACATATCTGCAGTTGTGATGTGCTAGGGGGGTCCAAAGTCCAGGCAGAACAAAGGCTGTGGCCTAGGCTCAAACACAGGTTTTATTCATTTGTGAAGAGGGAGTGGTTTGGGGTTGAGTAACTGTGAAAATGGCAGGCACTAAGTGAATTCTGCTTGCTGGACTGGGTAAGAGGAACAGTGGAACCACTGCAATATGCAGAGAGGTTTGCAGAAAGAGTACTGGATTCTGGTAACAGCCTCTAATTTGTAGGAATCACATAGCATAGTTTGAGGAAATATCTTGTGTTTTGGGTGTGTTGCCTCAGCTCTGATTGTGGACCTTATCTGCCTTGGGACTTTACTGCTTCCTTCTCGAGTCCATCCCTGGGCAGCACTCTCACTCTGCCTAGCTCACACTTAGTAATGAGGAGCTTCAGGCAGGGCTATACACACATCTGTCACTTTGCTGCAAAGGCCACACGGTGGCCAAGCTGGACCCATTTGCATTGCTTAAAGCCAATTGAGAGGATTGAGCATTTCCCTAGCCAGCTCTGTGCACAGCAGTACATGGAAGTAGGGGAAAAGTGATCCAAAATGGAGGCAAATGGTCTTCTTTCAGGGGTCCTCCACGCTAACTAATACAGACCTATCAAGGGTAATTCTAGAGAGACAGAATTATAATGAAAAGTTTCTCTAATCATTTTAGTGGTTCCTGGATTGACTCTCTAATTTAATGAGACCTAAAATTCCTGTAGTCACTCTTTCTGACAATAGAGTACTGAGAATGTGTTGTATGAACTCTTTAAAGAAATGTGAAATGTAGATACATTTAATACTCCTAATTAATCACCTGTGAAAGGCAAGAAATTTAGTGACTGTATGCATAAAGTTTTGACCATTTTGGGATGACTAAGAAATATGATGATGTTCACTAGTTCTGCCTGAAATTTGAGACTGATTAGTAAAGGAAAAGAATGAGCTTAAAGATTTAATTTCCCAGTTTCAGACATGCATAGACCAAGTAAAATCTACTATGTGTGTCCTGAAAAAGAATCTATTCTTCTCATTCCTATAGTCATAGGGTTAAAGTTCGAAAAGACCAAACGTAAGTCCTACTCATACCTGGTTGAATTACAGTGTAATTTTAACTCTCAGTTTCAAAGTGTATCAGCAGTTACACTGAGGGGACTGATTAAAAACTAAAAAGATTTTGTAACTGGGATGTCCTGTGGAGAGGAAAAACTTCAAAAACCAAGGGCAACTCAGCAATCTCATACTGAGGCTGCACTTGGCATCATGTCTTCTTCAGCTTCCCAGACCCACTCAGCCAAATGGCCACTACACCCAGAAGATTCTCACAGAGCCAAATGCTGCACAGAATGAGTCTCAGTACAAGCAAGAAGACACCAAGCAGATACTGTTCACACCATGGCTGCTGGAATATATAGGGCTTGAGGTATGTGGACCCCCAGTCTGTAGAACATGGTCAATCCAGGGCACCATTCGCTGTGCAGGGGTCAGAGGTTGTGTTTGTTGATGGTGCTGGTAGCCACTGCTGCAGACTTGTACCTACTGGCAGAGAAGTAAGATGACATTATGAATGTCATCAGCATATCAGACACACACAAATTTCTACTTTGCCTGCAGGTAAATTCATTGGAATGAGCTTGTTACTACACTCCTTAATGCCTTGAAAAATTGAAGAAAGCCCTACACACAAAGACCAGTAACTTAGCCAAAATCACTATAAGTATGTAGCTAGATGTATGAAGACTAGTCTCTACTGCTAAAATGCTGATGGCATGCTAAAAGTGATCAATACATAAGGATGTATGTGGTAGATGATATACTTGATCAGAGTTTTTGTTGTTGGAATCCTAATGAGGCATTTAGTCCTTCTTGGTTGTACGATCGTTGTGCTGAACTGGTAGTAAACATGTAGACATCAGGCCCCTTTTATCATTTTCTAGATCTGAAACATGCTCACAAAAGAGCCCAGGGCCACCACAATGAAACCAGAGTCATTAAACTTGGTAATGAAATTCTCCAAGTACTGAGATGGCAAATTAAATTAAGTCACAGAGGTTTTTGTGAAAAGCTAGATAACTATGACATAGTAATCATGCCATGTAGTAATCTACCCTCCTTTAAATTCCTAGTGCTCACTCTCTAACACACTTTTCATAGCCCAGGATGTATCTCAATTGTCATGTGCACCATGAGGGGCCTGAGATCATTGTTATAATATACCCAGTAACACTTTCTATTTAAATACTTTTTTAAAACTATGCATGAATTTCTGTAGGCTGTTCTTGTTATCAGCCATCATAACAGTTCCCATTGTGCAAGAGATTCTTATGGTATAGTGTGGCTTTAACCTTTCTCAGCCCTTAATGTTCATGTCCAATCATATTTTATGAAATTACAAAAGTGAGATGAATAGACATATCTTTCTTTATTGAAGTCCTGACAAAGTATCAGGATCATGCATATTTCCCATCATAGTTTCTGGGTTGTATGGATATTTGGGAGTATTCCAAGAATGAAGCAGAACATTAGTTTCTGGGAGAACATGGGTGGATGTTCTCGTCAATTAGGATGTTGTTAGCATTCTGGAGACAGAGGTGGAAAAGTTGAAAGTATATAGCTATCATATGAATCAGAAGCAAGTGGAGTACATTTATGGAGTTTTGGAGTTCCTTTTGTCATTAATTTCTAATTTTGTTGCTCTGTGGTCAGATAATATGCATGGGATAGTTTTAATTCTTTTGCATTTAGTTAGGTATGCTCTATGATATAGAATATGGTCTATTTTAGAGAATGTCCCATGTGCAGTTGAGAAAAATATGTATTCTGATGTTGTGGGGTGGAACACTCTGTATACATCTACTAAGTCCATTTGTTCACAGATTTGATTCAGGTCTGTTATTTCTTTGCTGATTTTTTGTCTTGTTGACCTATCTCTTTGTGTCAAAGGGGTATTTAGGTCCCCTATTACAGTAGTGTTATTAATTATTTGGTTTTTAATGTCTGTTAAGGTTTGTCTAATATAGTTTGGTGCTCCCATATTTGGTGCATATATCTTTACGATTGTTATCTCTTCCTCTTACAGTTTTCCCCTAACAAGTATGTAGGTAAGATAAATTCTTTATCTCTTTTTGATTGTTTTTTGCTTGAAGTTTACATTGGCTGCAAACATAATAGCTACCCCTGCTTTTTTCTGGGATTCTATTGCATGGAGAATTGTTTTCCATCCTTTTACTTTCAGTCTATGGATTTGTTTTTGAGTAAAGTGTGTTTCCTGTATACAGCATATTATGGGATTTTGTTTCTTAATCCACTCTGAAGTCTGTTTCTTTTGACTAGTGAATCGAGGCCATTTACATTAATGGTTATAATGGATATATGTTGGCTTATCTTTGTCATTTGTTTACTTGCTGTTGGTTTCCTACTTATACTCTCTGTTTAATTGCTTGTTCTGCTTTCCTACTTTTGCTCTCTGTTTAATTGCTTGTTCTGCTTGAGGGTTCCTTTGCACTGTTGTTCTTGAGATTGTGGTCTCTTCTTTCTCTGTCTAGGACATCTTTTAGTACTCTATAAGGATGATTGGGCACTCATGAAGTTCTTCAGTTGCTCTTTGTTGTGGAAATATTTTATTTCTCCATTAAGTCTGAAGGATAACTTTGTAGGATACATCAATCTGGGTTGGAAGCTGTTTTGTCTCAGGACCTGTAATACCTTGCTCCAAGCTCTTCTCAATTGGATGGTTTGTGTTGAGAAGTCTGCTGTGATTCTGATGGGCTTTCTTTTATAGGTGATCTGTTTCTTTTCTCTAGCAGCTTTTAATATTCTGTTCTTTTGCTGGATGTCTGGAATCTTGATTATTATATGTCTGAATGTGGTTTTATTTTGGTTATGGCTATTTGGAGTTCTATATGCCTCATTTACTGAACATCAGAATCTAGTTGCTCTTTCTAATGTTTCCAGAATTATTTTGAATAGGAGTGGTGATAATGGACATCCTGATCTTGTTCTTGGTTTTAGAGTGAAAGTTTTTGGGTTTTGACCATTTAATATGACGTTAGCTGTTGCTTGTCATAGATAGCTTTTATAAGATCGAAGTAAAAGAGAAAGGACTCTTAGGTTGCCTTCAGGTCAGTACAAAGGATATAAGATTGAAGCACAAGATCCCTTTAAAAACTAAGATTATAGGTCCAAACTGACCCAGCTATTTTCTTTGTGAGTATCTTCCCAGAAGAATTAAAGACATCATACCACAGTAATATATGTGCACCCATGTTTATAGTAGCACAATTTGTAATAGCTAAACCTTGGAAACTACCCAAATGCCCATCAACTGAAGAATGCATAAAAAAGATGTGGTTTTTTAAATACAATAGGATAATACTCAGCCGTAGAAAAGGATACACTTGAGACTTATAGGTAAATGGATGCAACCTGAGACCATTTATTTCACTTGTGAATATGGTCTCAAGTTGCATCCATTTACCTGTAAAAGCTAGTTATTCTCCTATTCTCTTAGGCTATTTTTCAATTTCTGTCCATCTGTGAACCCATGAAACTGGGAAAGGAATTATCTTCTCCCCTAAACCAATAGTTAAACAAGAAGAGGATACTAGCTTTTTTATTTAACTAAGTTTATTGGTATACATTTTGGTATACCAATTAAGTAAGTTTGTTGGTATACATTTTGGATGCACATAATGATCACATTCATCATAGAGATTTTGTACCTCTACATAATATAACTTGACTATTTTTTTTCACATTCCCTTACCCTCCCTTCAATCCATTTCCCTCCTTATTTAAAAAAGCTTTGTTTCCATTTTTTCCTTTTTTTTTTCTTATTTTTTTCTTTTCCCTTCTTTGCTTCCTCCTCCCCTTTCCCTAGTGACCTTTCTCATTTGATGAATAGATGTTGTGAAATAGGGAGAAAATGTTCAAATAGGATATCAGTTTTTATACCTTGTGTCTCAATGTCTCCCCAAAGCCTCATGCAGTTATAGGTGAAGCTTTTTGGAGGTGGCTGGATCTAGGATATGTGAATGTGGATTAAAGGTGTGATACTGGGACTAAGGGTAGGGTACTAGATTACTCTGCTAATTGATTTATCATAGTTCTGGGTGTGGGTAACACAAAGTTCTACCCTGGGTGTGGGTGGCATCACCCAAAAGCTTACATCCTGGATAGGAGCTTGCTGCTCACTGCCTTTTGCTTGCCACACCATGGAAGGTTACTCCTGTGTGATGCCCTGCTGTCATGGTGATGTGTCTTGGAGCCAGCTGATATGGACTAAAACCTCTTGAAACTATGAGCTGAAATAAACCTTTCCTCCTTTAATGTTGGGTGTCAGGTGTTGTGTCTCAGCAACACAGAAAGTAACTAAGACACCCATTATTATTCAAAGAGGACAAGGTGGAAGGAAAAGAATAAGTTGCTATTTCCAAGAAATTTTGACAAATAAACAAATAAAATGAGGCTTTAATTCAAAAACCAAGATTAATCTTCTATGGGTAAAGCTCTACACTCTGGATTTAGTGATCACCCTCAAAGTTCTCTCTCATTTTTCACAAAGAGGAGCATTTATGTGCTGCTGAGTAGTTTATCAACCTATTTCCTACCAGTAAAAGTTTGGGAATCCAACAGCCTCTTTCCTGTCAACCTCTCTCTGCCCCTTTGAGTCCAATCTCATAGTTTTTCTCTGCTAAATTAACGTGCTTTGTGCACCCTCTTCTGTACATCATGGAAATAATTTCACTAGACAAAAGGCTGCACCACTAAGCTATACTAGATCTTTCCATCTTTATTGTTGGGTTCTGTTTCTCTTAGTAAAGGGATTGATAAGTCATACTCTCTAGATGTGGGACAGTCCTCCAAGTGACCTTGGACTGATCTTGTTTCTACCAGCAGCTGCCCCTTTTCACGTGCACTTCTTCAGAGTTAACTGTACTTTGTGAGGATGTAACATCCCGAGATGGGAAGGACTGGCCCAAACAACCTGGGCTATGTTTCATTCCCAGAGTGGGCCATTTCAGAGCCTGGGGAGTCTGCTTTTCAGGGTCCTGCACCTATGGGACAAGTAGGAAAAGTGTGGTTGAGACTTCATCTATCCCAGGCAGCTTTCAGAGCCTTGGGCATCTGGCTCATGATCACTTTTAGGCTTCTGTTGTCTCTTGCTGCCTACCTGTAAGTAATGAATCTACTTCATACAACTTATTGAATATGAATGTGTTCTCACTTATCAGACTCAGACAAATTGGTAACTAGGGCACAGTGAATGTGCTTCACACTGGTATCTGTAATGAGCCTTCTCAATCATTGAATACTCTGACTTTTGAATCCTTCAGAGACAACAGTAAAAGGCTATCCAGCTACCCCAGTGGCTTTTTTCTGTAAAAAAAAAAAAAAATATATATATATATATATATATCCACTACTTTCCTGATACGAAATCCCCTAAGTTTAAAATCTTTCTTATGCTTAACGGGCTGAGAATTTCTCAAATAGTGTAGCCCTAGTTTCTTTTTGCCTGTTATTTTCTCAAATTTTTTTCTTTCCTCCCACAGTTATATATAGCAACAAACCCTTAACATTCACTTTCCAACAAAAGTCTATTTGTGATTATATATTTAGTCCCTAAGACAATATAAATTTTCTCTAACATGTGCCTCATTTTATTGTGTATTGTCACTCCCAGAAGTCTTGCTACCTTCATTTCTGCTAACAGTCTATGTAAAACAATTGAGGGTTTTCATTCCTATAACATTTACTGACAGCTTTATCATCTTTTCGGTATTCTTTCAGCTGTTACCTATAACCCATTTACAACTCCAGAGATTGGCTGAAGAAGTGGTACATGTGAGTATTACAAGCCCTTCCTTCTTTTGTGCCTCTCCTGTAATTTATTAAAGTTGTACATGAATAAATAATATGGGAAAATGTACCTGAGCAAGTTATTAATAAATGGTTCAAGTATGTCAATACACTGAATTAGAGATCAAGTCAGAAATAATTCAGTTGTGTAACTTTCCTACTTGTGGACCTCTACTCAAGCTCCACAGAAGTGAAGACAGAAGAAGTTGAATCACTGCCTCAGAGATATCTATAACAAAAAAATTGGAAACTCCTAAACCTGGGATAAAATGGACAGGATCTATGAACTCTTGGATAGGTTTTCGTGCAAATATATTTGCTAAAGGGGTAGAAAGTCTAGCTTTCAGTATGTTCTAAAAGTTTGTGTGAGCTACAAAATGAATCCTTTAAAGTTTTAATTTTAAACTTAGTTATCCTTTTGAAATTAAAAAATAATCCCATAAAAATTAATATATTACAATTATGATCAAATCTCCAGCCAGCACATATGTAAAGGACAGATACAAATGATTGTCTATAGATATGTTATGTTCAATAAAGAACATTAACACTAATCTAACAAGTGATTAGAATTGCTCAGAAGATATCTGTATCCCAGTATCCATAGCAACATTATTTATAGAAGCTAAGAGGTGGAAACAGTTCAAACATCCATTAACAGATGACTAGGTAAACATACATAGAATGGATCTGTTTCCTTGTCTGTTTCTAGCCGTCCTTTATGGTGTCCTGTGTTTGTACTTGGCCTTACTCAAGAGTAACCTTGTGTGTCTGACTTAGTTTACTCAACATTGCATTTTCCTACAAATGTCTCATAGCCGAGTGGTATTCCACTGTACATAGATGCCACATTTTCCTTATCCAATCATCTGTTGGTGGGTATACAGGCTGCTGCTAAATCTCTTGCGAATAGGAAAAGTCTAAGAGAATGTTGGGAGAGGGGAAAAGGAAATAGGTAGAAAATATGACATGTACAGGAACCAAATAACCTCAATGAATGTAAACACTGCATGTAACAAACATGACATAAATTAATAATACCAACAGGAATGAAAGTAGGAAGGGATTTAGAGGAGGAGCAAGAGAGGTGAAAGGTAAGGGGGGGATTTTTAAAAAAGAATGAAGCTGTGCTATATACAGATATCCACTGTATTATATACAAGTACCCACGCCCCATTATGTTATCCCTGCCTTTCTTTTGTAAACCACATTTACTGAAACATGTACTAATATAAAATACATAGAATGGAATGGAATATCACATACATATAATAGAATATTACCCTTAAAAAGGAAATAAATTCCCACATAGGCTACAACATGTTTTAACCTTGAAAACATTATGCTAAATGAAATAAGCCACAAAAGACAAATATTTTATTATTCCACTTATATGAGCTACCTGGAATTACCCAATTAATAGAGAAAGTACAGTTATGGTTACCAGGAGCTGGAGTAGGGGACGCTGGGGAGTCACTGTTAGTGGATAGTTTGGATTTGTGATAAGATGTTATGAGAGCAGTGGCTGTGAAAAAAAGAGTAAATGGTAAACTAAAAGTGGTTAAAAGGGCGGGGGATATAGCTCAGTGGCACAGTGCCTGCTTTACGAACGTGAGGTTCTGAGTCCTAGTCCCAATATCAAAAGAAAAAGCGGTTAAAATTATAGATCGGGTTATATATATTTTACCACAATAAAAAATTTAAATTATATAAAATAGATTCTACAGAAAAAACTTTATTATAGTTTAGACAACAGGCAAAAGCCTTATGTTACCTTCAGAGTTACATCTCTCAGGATAATGTTTGCCAAAGCAGGCTGCTTTTGAATTACTCTAAATCAAACCCTGATCAGTTCTTCCATATGGAGCCATATGAGTTCCAATAGGCCAGAGTGGAGAGAACTCACTCCACACCACAAGCAGATGATGTCTGTCTGTTCCTTTGGCAGTAATGCTGTGCATCTGGTGTGGTGCACATCCGTCTGGTCCAGCCACTGATAGCTACTGTTTTCCCCTCTCATTACTAATAAAGAAATATTTAGATATTGTGAAACATTATCAAATTTTTACCCACTAAATTTAGTATCTATACATATTTCTTGCTAAAATTAGTTATTAGTATTATGGTTATAAAATACTGATTTCCTAAACCCATTATACCTTCAATGTTAATTAGATAATCATGCCACTCTACAGATCTCTCCAGTATCCCTCATTCATTTATCATCTATCTATCGATCGATCTATCATCTCCTCTTTATCATTAGCAAGTCATAGAATTGAATGTGGTATAACTTACAACTGTGTTATTTTCAGGTCAAACTGTCCCAGATTTCACTAGTGGAAGCTGAATCAAGCTGGTTCTTTCGTTTCTTGTTCTTTTCCTTTCCATATTTCTTTTTTTAAAGCCCTCTTATTTCCTAGCAAGAAAAGATGCAGAAGCCCTGAGGTATATAAATATACAAATATATTTACATATGTGTATATATCTTTATGTTAAAAACATTAGTTTATACTAATACCTCAAATGTAATTATTTTAATCCAACATGAGAGATTTATTACCTGTCTCCTCCCTTTCTGTATTATATCTTCTTTCTCTAACACTTTTGGCTCCTGACATCTTTAATATATTTATATATTTGTCCAATTCTATAATCAAAACATGGTTATAAAAATTTTAACTCACACCACTGATACAAACAAACTTGTTTCTACTTGTGTACAGCTCATAGGATTGCAAAATTCACAAAGACAGAAAGTAGAATATAGATTCTAAATGTCTAGACTATCTAGAATGGAAAAGTCACTTCCTCCCCAAACTTTACATCATCTTTCATACCTCTTATAGGTAACCAATCTCATTTTCTCTTGATGTAACCTTATTTCTTTTTGCAAAAATAGACAGGTACACAGGTGGAATCATATTCTTCTTTCACAGAAGGAATTGTATCCTACACCCCACACCACACTGACTTACAGGGATTTTCCTAATTATTCTCACAAGTTGTATAGTAGTCTGTTGTTTAGCTTCTTTAGCTAATCTCATGTACATAGGCATTTAGGCTGTTTCTAATAGTTTGCAATTCATTGCAAATAATTTTGGAGTGAGCAGATGTACTTTGATATTTTGAGAGGTGTACCTTCAAGGTAAGTTCCTAGCTGTGGGTATACTAGTTCAAAAGATAAATGCATGTGTAGTTTAGTTAAGTCTTCCCAAGTTTCTTCCATGAAGTGGTACCATTTGACTTTCCTATGAGCAATGCTAACAGAGCTGTATCTACAACCTCAACAAAGAGTAGAGTCTAAATATTTCCAGTTATGCTAATCTGATAAGTGAAAAAATGATATCATAGTGTAGTTTTAATTTGCATTTCTCGAAATTCAACTGACAGTGTTATGGTTTCTATCTAGATGTTTCCCCCAAAGTCTCAAACACTCATAGGTGGGTCTTTTGGGAGGTGACTAAACCACAGCTGTGCGATATTGGATTAGTCCACTGACGTGTTTATAGCTGTGGGGGAAGCCTGGTGGGGGGAGGTGAGTCACTGTGTGTGTGGCCTGGCTGTATCCCTCCTGCCTTAAACATTTGCTACTTCCTGCTGAGAGCCCTTCAGCTGTTTCTCCTCTGCCATGCCCCTCCACCATACTCCCTTCTTAGAGCCAGCTGACTGTGGACTAAAATCTTTACAAACTGTGAGCTAACATAAACGTTTTCTCTTTTAACTTGTGTGTGTGTATTGAGTATTTTGCCCCCAGCAACGAGAAAGTAACTAAGGCAGAAGGCAGGCAGTTTTTACATACTTAAGTGTCATTTATAGGATGCATTTATATGTCTGTGAGCACGTTTATAAATTTTATGCACTGCTTTTGCTCATTTTAAGTGTTGGATTTCTATTGATGTTTCCCTCTTGAGTTTAGGAATATTTTACATGAAATTGTGTAGCATTATGTAGTATAATCTCCTTAATGCATAATTCTCATTGCTTAGTGATAGGATTAGGGGTTTGCCTCATCCAACTTCTTACTTTCCAGCTATCTGCAGGACTATGCACTTTCCTTCCCTTTGTTTATTTTTCTTCATCATCCACTGTCCAAAGAAAGCCTCTCTTCTTTCCATTGCTCCCTAAGAGATGAAGCCTTATGAGGAGTGTTACCTTGGGTGCCTCATGCTTTCATATTCCTACCTGTCATCAAAGCCTTGATTTTCAAAGACTCTTTCTGAGAATTTTCATATGTATTATATATATCTTCTTTCTCTAGGTATATTAACAGCTCATCCCTAAGCCATTTGTAATCTTTTATTTCTGTACTTCAAGACAGTTCTGTAGGTGGCCTTGGACCAATCTCATTCTCTCCCATTTCTCACTTGCAGTTGTCAGAATAATCACAGAGTACTCCAGAAATACAACATCTTGTGACAGGGAGTAACTGTTTGGAACAGCCCCTGCTCTGTCCTAGTCTCCCGTAGAAGAGTACATTTATTCAGTGTGTTGTGGAGCCCCTTAGTGTGAAACCCTTGTCTCTTTATTGCTCAGTTGTACAAGCATGGCATAAAAAATGGATTCCATCAATATTTGGGCAGTATTTCTGAGCCTTGGGTAATCACTGCAAATGAATCTAGGCTTCTTTGGTGCTTATGTATGAGCAACAAACTCAATCCATGTAACTTGGGGGAAGTGATTTGTCTTGCTAGACTCAGATTACCTGATGAACAGTGCACAATGAACTATTTCAAAAAATTACCCCAGCAGCAAGGCCTCATATATCAGAACCACAGCTTATTTGAAGATATAGGAAAAGATAATTGCCCCTTCTCAAAAGCTGGCTCAGGGCAGAGAAATTCACCTTGGGATTTCTCTTAGTTACTTTTTTGTTGCTAGGGCAAAATACTCAGCACTCAAAGTTAAAAAAGGAAAGTTTACTTTGGCTTACAGTTTGTAGAGGTTTCAGTACATAGTCAGTGGGCTCCAAGGCAGGACGACACGGAAGAGGAGAAACAGTTCATAGTACGGTAGGCAGAAGGCAGGAAAGCAGCAAAGTAGCAAACTCCTCTGTCCCTTTTACCTCATCCAGGCTACAAGTCTTTTGGGTGGTGCCACCCACACCTAGGATGGGGCTTCCCATTTACACGCACTCAGAACTTTGATAAACCAATTAGTGGACTAACCCAGTGCCACATATCCCTGATCCCAGGATCACATTCTTAATCCACATTCACACACCCTCGATCCAGCCACCTCCAAAATCCCCCTATGAGAACACAAGGGTTTTGGGGGCAAAGCTAGACACAATCCGTAACAGGTTAGACATGCCTCTGATGTTATGGAAAAAGAGGAGTGCTGGGACAAAAGTGATTTTGCTAGCTATGTAAATTGAGACAAAGAAAACAATATATGGAAATAGGAGAATGTGGCACAATTATGTGATCACTTGTCACTAAGACCAGAAAAGCTGAGAAGCAGGAGCTCTCAAGGGAAAGATCGGGAAGGAGCTACTCAGGTGATTCCTGAGGTTCCCGGGCAGAAGGGGGAACCAACACAAGAGATGTAGGTCTTCAAAGTGGGAGCTCACTATCTAAAGGAAGGACAGAAACAAAGAAAATCCAGAGGAGTCTCAGGCAACTTTATTAGTCTGCCTGATTGATAAAGGAAGGTCTAAAATCCATATGTCTCTGACTGAATGGTGCGATTAGAGATGAAACTACAGTATCTGAATCCCCACCTGATGGGGCTGGGGATATAGCTCAGTGGAATAAGCACTTGCCTAGCAAGCGCAGGGTCCTGAGTTCGATCCCCAATACCACAAAAAAAAAAAAAAAAATTATCAAGCTGAATCCCCACCTGAGATCAATGGGTCCTTTGTGCTGTCACGATAAAAGGGGAAAGGGGAAAGGGGAAATTTTATACTGATGACTTCACGATGAATGCAGTGACCTAAGGTGCCTATCTCTTATAAATCCAGCCCTTTGGCTCATTTTTTTTTCATTTTATTTTAAAGACAAAAGAATGGAGACATATGAACCAAAAAAGACATAAACAATACAGAAAACACAAAGTTATACAGAATATAGTAGGGAATTAGCGCTGGATGTTGTATTACATAGTTATCTTCACATTAGTTAATACAAAAACATTAAAGGAAATACCAAATTATAGGGAAGATAGTAGGGAATTTGCACTGGATGCTGTATAATATAAAGTTATCTTCACTTCTGTTAATACAAAAACAATTGAGGAAATACAGAATTATAGAGAACATAGAAGGGAATTAGCTCTGGATGCTGTCCTACATAATGTTACCTTCACCCTTGTTACTCAGTTACACAGATGATGGCCCATTTGATCATTCAATTTTTCTCCTCCCTCACGTCCGTTGCCCTACCACTCAATCATTCATCTTCCCTGTGATAATAACTGTACTCCTGGGTTTATCTATATCCTTGGACTCTCGCCTTGGGAAGAGATATAGCTGCCTCAGACTATACTATAACATACATGGGTGTATACAAACTGCCATGGTTGGAGGTGGGAAAGCACATATGCTCACAGCGGACCGCCCGGCTCTACCCTGTCATCGTGCTATGGGTGGGGGCGGGTCCAGACCATGAGGTGCCCTGAGCAGGGCCCTCAAAGGAGCAGCCACCAGGCCCACTGCGGAGCAGCCATGGGGCCCACAGCAGCACAGCTGCAGGGCCCACTGCAGAGCAGCCACGGGGCCCACTGCAGAGCAGCCGCAGGGCCCACTGTGGAGCAGCTGCGGGGCCCACTGCGGAGCAGCCGTGGGGCCTACTGCGGAGCAGCCACGGGGCCCTCAACGGAGCAGCCTGCAGGGCATGCACCCCTATCCGGGTGCCCTCTGTGATGTTTTTGGCTCTGTCCCATTGCCTTGATGCCAGAGGCCCTTTTTTCTCCTCCCACCTCCTACTGATCTCCAGCATTACTGTTCCCCACCCCTTGCAGCTGGGCAATGGGTCTCTGAAGCTGAAGCTGTGAATGCCGAAACTAGGGCGTGGGCCAAGGGTGTGCTTGGAGTGGTGACCTCCTCCTCTCTGCTCGTCTCCCTCTGACTGCACCATGGCAGATCTCCGATCCCCTCCTCCAGAGGAGGTTTTGCTTAGTCTTTCTGAGGGTTTCAGTTCCCATTTCAGATCCTTCTCAAGTTCAGGATATCCACCTCTTTCCTCTCTGTCCTTCACATGTTGCTATATTCCTATGTCTGAGTGGCATTCCTCTGGGAGATTCTCTCTCTGCCGCCTACCCGGTCGCCATGGGTTCATACAAGGTTCATATATGCAAGCTGTATGGAGACACTCTTGTTGCTCGTATTAGTAGTTTGGGGTGAGTCCTGAAGCCTGTGGACTTGTCCCATTGCTGTCAGGAACAGGTGGTGATTGCGCAGGCCGCCGAGGCTCAAGGTGCTCACAGAGGGCGTTCAGGGTGGGAGCTGAAGCCCAGTAACTCAGTTCATGCTTCCTGCTTGATGTTGGAGTGAGAAGGGCGTGGGGCCATGTGATCCACCTCCATCTGCAGCTCTCTCTTGCTGTTGTGCTCCAGTTCCCGT